>JAQFZJ010000536.1:0-23253 GCA_034695645.1 Folsomia fimetaria
AAGTTTAATTAGTAATTAGCAATTAGTTCAAAACTGCTAATTAATTCGTCAATTAATTAGAAATCTAATTAATTAGAGCAGCTCTGCAGTAGAGTTATATACCAAAGTCAAGTGCGCAGTTAACCAACAACAAATATAGTTTTGCAAGTCAGATGATATCCATTGGTATCTGATAAACTCGAATACATAATTTACAATGTCAGCTCATTTTCAGTAATTTTCTGTTTCGTTATTAAATATATCATTCTTCCGTAAAATTCCACGGGCATGTGATTACCAATTTTATCCAAGATCTTTTGATATCAATATCGTATCATATGCAAATAGATTCAAACGGCATGTATCCTCTATAACTGGCCAAGATTTTAATTTTGACACCATTATTCAACTCCAAGAAGACGGATGTTCTTCATCAACCCTAGATTTCCATGCGCAGTCTGACTTCGTCACCACTGTCCGTAAGACTATTTTAGTGTAATCAAGTTAATTTACACAATAATTTAATTAGTGTAATTCTCCTAAGTTGCGCGCAATGTTACAATTATTCATCATTCCAGAGGAAAATAATCCCCTCCAATCTGCTGCCGATTCCCAAGCTAAAATCCATCTCAAGGTTCTCGAGAGCTTCTGATGGAATTCCGCTTGAGTGGGATGACGGTCACAAGTCCACCTTCAGTGTTATCTGGTTGCAAAAGTTGGCGTTAAGGAGGGAGCAGTTTAATTACAATGGTATAGAGGTAATAACACCATATTTGATTACCGCTCTGTACCGGTTGCGACCTTTCCCATCGATCTACTAGAAGTGCAAATTTATAGTTTTTAGAATTGTTGTACTTTATGTTGCAATTTTGGTTTTTAAAAGTTGCTTGAGATTGCTTGTTCCAAATTTTTACAATGACACCAATTTTAATGTTCTCTATATTTAACTATTATGATTAATGAATATAATGAATATAATATAATTTTTCTATCGAAAGCTTGGAACAATAAAACTATTCTAAAATGTCATCCACGTTACCCGTTCAAAACTCAATTCAACCAATTTTAATGTTTTTAAAATCAAATTTTTGTGAAAACAATTCCCGCAGACATCGGTATTCGGGACAATAAAACCATTCCGAGGTAAATATTGCGGTCAATCAGTATTGCCTCCACAACAAGGTCAAAACCAGAGGAAACTCTATTCGTCGGAAGATAAATTCCCCCGGCAATGTTCCCTGTGTCAACGAAAACATCATTACATATTTCATCACTCGAAACTTCAGAATTAATTACTTACGTAAAGTATTCCTTTGTGCCACGCCCATTGATAAAATATTACCTAATGCAAAATCCATTCCTTATTCCCCATATACAAACGACATAGCCAAACATGTTTTACTTCAGGTGCGTGTTTCGAATGCTCAACATTCCAAATGGAATACGAGCGGTTGTTTTGAGAAAGCACAGCACGATATCACATATTTTAAAGTGTTCACGACATATTTAAATTTAACTAAAAGCCCCGGTTTCAACTGCACTGTTAGATCTGAGGATATCCGGGTTATACATGAAGGCGTAACCTTTTGCTTCTCAAATCATACTAATGGAGCCCAAACACGGAATGTTTTATCTAGTATATTATTCCGTTTTTGCAGTCCATCAGTCCCAGGCTAGTTGAGAAAACATACAAATCAAACCCTTTCCTTGGAAACATATCTTAAATCTAAATCTCAAAAAGATTTGCTATTTCCAAGTGTTTCTAGTAATAATTTATGTTACCATTTTTCCAACCGGGAATTTGAAATTCTCCGGCGACATCCACTCTTTAGAGAATTGTAGGATTTTAATTTATATTTTCTGCGAAGTTGATTTTCAAAGCAATGTTAATTGATTTCGTGCCAAGTTAAGTTAAGGTTAAAATATAACGATGCTAAAAATCTCGTATTTGCAAATCTTCATTGCATTAGTGTTACCATCATGCTATATTTGTACTACATTTAAAGATGTTCTAATCCAGTCAAAATGCTCTTGGATTATTGCTTTAGAACGAAACATAAGCATTGCAGAATTGCTAGTAACATTCGAGAAATTTGCAACGTTTTCTGTGTTCTACCGTGACAATGATCAGCTTAATCTTAGCGATTTGGCCAAAGTTGAATTACTTTCGACACGGTTTCAACTTAACTGCAAAATCGTCATTTACAGTAACCCGTCATATCCAATCATCTCGGAATCCGATAAGACAATAAAATATGCTGCATCAACTGTGCGAAACCATCACGTTTTTAATATCGGCAAAAACTACCTTTATACAGAAGTGACTGCAAAAACTTCCCGGTGTTTAAAGGACATTCATAACGTGGATGTAATATCGGAGACACTAAATGTTAATCTCAGCATGAGATAAAAAGTAGGGTGGACCATGGACAAATTGATTTTCGTATTTGCTACTGCCCCCGAATATCACAAAATGGATATTTTTTCAAAGCCATACAAGTAGGTCTTCTTCTTTTTACTTCCGGTTCCATTAGAATACTCTGCTCTAATCAAAATTAAATAAATTGACATGTTTTTCAGGGAGACGCGGGAAAACGTTGCCCCTCAGTTGCACCTTGTTTACGGAATATCAAACCTGTTCAATGCCACACCAGCTACAAAGGAATACGCACACCCAAGTAAATTCAACAGTGTGACGGGACAATGGGACGGAATGATTGAATACTTGGTCCGCGGTGAAGCTCATTTGGCAATTGGACTAGTTTTATCTCTGGAACGAGCACAAGCAGTAACTCAATCCGTGACCTTTGGAGAAACGGGAATTGGGTTCGTTGTGGGATTGTCGACCAAAAGATGGGACAACATGGCTGTGATTATACTAAATGAAATTGACCCTCTTATTTGGACCTTTATGGGATTGATAATAATTATCTTAGCCATTCTAATTAAAACCGCGGGAAAGGTCAACATCTTTTACGGAATCAGGCAATTGTTGAGACTTGCAGTGGACCAAGGATTCTGTGGCCGTCTGAAAAGGTTTGGCAGGTTTTTTATTTTTCCACTTTTCCAGACTTTTTCCCATCCCACTGGGAAATAGTGGGAAGTGACAATCAGTGGAAAAAAGTGCGCGCCATACTAGACTAACTCCTCCTTTTCACACTTTTTCCAAACTTCCCTACTTTTTCCAACTTAGCCATAGATGGGAAAAAGCGGGAAGTTCCCACTTTTTATCGCTACCTTTTCCCAGTGGGATTTTCCCGCTCAAAACCTTGGGTTTGAGGGAGTTTGAATTTTTGAGTATATTTAACTGTTGCATTCGTGGAATTTGTAGGAAACTACGGAGATCCTTATCTCTTAAATTTGGAATTGGTATCTGGCTATTGGCTTCAAATTTGTTGAATTTGATAGTAAAGTCTCCAATATCTTCTAATTTTACGATTTGGAGGGTTGCAAAGGTCAGCGGAGACAGAATTTTGGATTTATAAAGATAAGTTGGGGATAACCGAGAGTGAAGGTGAATTTAAGAGTCAAAGCTTAAACTGAGGTATTGTTTTGTGCATTTGTTTTCCACTGTGGAGTTAGTTGCTGCTGTTCGGTGAGTGGCGTCGGTAAAAAAGAATTAAGACTTTGAAGCTTCACTTTAGTGCATTATATTGCTGATTTATCGTACAAATTCTCAGTTCAGACTGACATAAGTATATCAAGTTTTATGTTACACGTAATAGAATTTCAAGGTTTTAAACATTAATATTTTCTGTAATTACTGAATTTGTAAAATTGAAGCGATATATTACCAACATAAATCCTAACCTTAATAAATATTATAACACTAACTTTAATCAAGCAGCGCCTACATTCCGTCATAAAGCTCACAATAGCAAACCCTGAGACCACCCCGCATAACATAAACAGCGTTACAATTCCACCATCCAAACCCAATGAAACGTTGCGCCCAAATACGCCCGTATCCCGCTTCCTCTTTTTATACGGCCTTGATCGTAACTCTTTAAGAAGCCGGGCATGAATCCCGCTCTCGTAAAGCGATTCAAAATACCCGGGAATTTTGGAGTTGCCCGGGAAATCAAATATCCACCCACTCGGTTCATTTCCCCAAGGATATTTTCCTTTATAAAATGTAGTCTTGTAGTAACTCCTTCTTAAAAAATCCATTTCTGCCTGCAATATGGACGACTTCGTAATAAGTACCGTTTTCCCGCATTGTGCCACTTCTCTCTCTGTCCGCTTCTGAATTTCGGCTGCACTGTAGCTAACTGATGTTTCAATGTCCTTAGGTTCTAATGAGTGCCTTGGACTTAGGATTGGGATGAGTAACAGATTTTCTGCTGATTGTTTTTCTAGCGGATATAGCATTTGGGCATTAATTACCCGGTGTGGGTGTGTCAGTCGCGTGTACTCGAAAAGCATTTTATCAATAAAATTACGCAATACGTATTGAAATTCGTACTTATTTAACATGGTAAATCCATAGACATCGTAACTTGATGCAGTGCGTTGGGGAGACAGCAAACTAAAGCAAGAGTCGGATGGCTGGATTATCCGGGATGATTTTGTTACTGCGTAGTACTGTGAGATGTTCAACCAGTGCTCAAAATACGCATTCAGTCCATTTGAAAATATCCACCGAGTTATGTTGGGCTCATTAACTGTTGTATAAGATTCAATTTCCGGTCTTGGTCCACAAATCAAGTCTGAAAACGTTTCTGGATGCCAACCACGCAAGGGCGAGTTCAACTCGGAGATCATTAATCCGTTATAGCAATTGGTCAGTATCACAGACACGAGTACCCACGATCCAACCACGCAACGGAAGAAGAAATCTCTTTCAACTAATTTTGAGACGGATCCGCACTCTTCAAAAATATTTGCAAGGACGAAAAGCCACGGTGAAAAATTGCGTGGGACAGTCTTTGAAAACATTAAATATGCCGTCATAATGATTGTGATTAGGAGAATGAAAAATATTAATGTGCCCCATAAAGCGGGTTGGAATGGGGCAATGTAGAAATCGAATGATATGAACTTTTCAGTGTAGCAGGTCAAGAACTGGAACCCAGTATATTCTGTGGTGATTAGCTTATAAGGATAATGATGAGAGGAACACGCGGCCGAGTACAAAGGAGGGAAATCCCAAAATCCATTTTCGGTAATGTACTCGTACAACGGGAAGAAGCCAAGAGTTGCGTTTGCCTTGAGAAATACCGCATGTATCAAATGTTGATGGATGGATCCTGTACCGCGAAATGGGTTCGAATCAGTTGACATAGGCGCAATAATGTCTCCAAACTTAATGCCGGCTAATGGTATATCAGAATCCAGCACTTCTAGCAATCGCCATGTTAGTGGGGGTTTTTCCAACTCGGAAAATATTTGCAGAATTCCTTCCGCATTTCTCGGCTTACATTTCATATTGGAGAAATGTATTTTGTGTCTGCTTTGGGTTTGGGCGCATATTTCAAAAGTATTGTCGCTGTCGTAAAATGCAAGGGCAAAGTTGTTCAAGAGTATAAACCGAAATTCGATGTCAATATATTCTTTGAATAGGGTCTCTTTCTTCACAGCAGTTAAATGAACCACGTAATTATTTCGTATCCCATAAATCCAGGATTTTCCACTTTCATCGAAGTATAAGATGCGATATTTTGCAAGAGGGAGCAAAACTTCCAGAATCCCTCCAAGGCTTTCACGTACACCGGTTTTGAGATTATTATCTAAATTGACAAGACTGATTCGGCACGGAGATACACGACCTTTGGAGACATGCAGTATCATAGATCGGTTGTCCATTAGGTTCATCATCGACCCGTTTCCACCGTCTAACTGTATCATCGTGGTAGTAGTTTTGTAAGATGATCCTGGTTGGAAGATTCCAGAGCTGATTCCGTCGTGCAGAATCTGGACGTCACACTTATCTTGGCTAGTTATGAAATTGCTTAAAGAAATGTCCATACTCGTCACACTATCCGTTGTAGTTACGATAATTGTTGTGAACAAAATTACTGCAAAATATGGAAAATTTAATACTATTCTTATCATTTTGGTAACGCTAGGACTTTTTGATTTAGTATTAGAACAAATGCCTATAAAATTTGTTTCAGTATACATAATATGCAAAGAAAGGTTTTACGGTTTAAATACGAATTTACCTGGTGCATATACACTCAGTGTTTCATTTGGAATAGAACGTTGAAAACTGGGAATTGAGAAAAGAATCGAACACACAAACAATCCGAATATCATTGATCAACCTTTTTTGTAAGTCGACGTGGAATTCCTTCCGTCCAAAATCCAATTGTAATTTAAGTTCCTTCCAATTCCACAGAAATTGCCGAAGGTGAAACGTTTTTTTGTGTAATTATATATCCATTCCACGAAAGTAATTATCATCCAACAAAGCAATTAGTCAACCAAAACGGGCATATTGGAATTATAATTTGAATCGCAATATCCAAATGTAATGTTGCTTGCGGGTATCATTATGCCACATTTTTAAATTTAAACCCCAACTTTTATTGACTTTGAAAACCACCCATTTACTGTAAGTTCCACCTTAAATAAGAAATAAATGTAACCAAAAATCCAAACCAACCACATTTAGGAATCCTCCAAAGCCAAGGTGGTAAGAACAGTGGGTAGGCAATAAAATCAATAAAAGTTGTGGATTGAACTTAAAAAGTTGGTCCATTAATATTATCCCATGTATGTTTCACCAACTGTAAAATTGATTGCAGATCTCGCATGCATAAGAATCGATAACGTAAAGTATTACAAGAATACAAGTAAGGTTCCGGACTACATGCGAATTAACTTGTGATTATCACAGGACTGGTTGGTGGGAAGTAGGTGAGAACCAAACACGAGAATACGACACCTTGCATTGTTTTTACACGTTATTACATTTTTACATATAATTGGTATTGAAGATTGATATTTTGCAGCATGTGTTGGGCATTACCATTTTTAGTTCTGAACTAAACCTGTCAATACTATAATATTCGCTCCCTAAACATTACTAGTGGTAATCTAGTCGATATACTGTATCTGCGTAACCAGTAAATAACAGGCAAACATGACCCACGTTTAAAATATTAATACTACAAAGAGAAATAACCACAGCAATTATTTCACGTAAAAGGTCCTTTTTTACCTTCCTTCTTATCGTTTATTTCGGAGGTAAACATCAGGTTTAAACTCCATTTCTATCGACTTTTAGAAAATGAATTTCTAAAAGTTTAGAAATCCATATTTGATTATCACATCCCGAATTTTGAACTATATAAATTATGTAATAATACCTGTGTAATACATTGTTTCAAGATTGATAGATGGAATCAGGAATCATGCATTATTGTATTGAATTATTTATTATTAAACCCCCGTATTGATGTACCTAATTATTATTTGACTGCGCTGTATATTGCACAATGTACAAAACGGAGTGGGAGCGTGAATCTCCCTCATTGATGATCTACAATTTACGGCTTGGTATATACCAACTTGGTATTACCAAATAGTCGAAACCCCATCCCCATAACGACCGAGTAGGGATGCCCGAGAAAAGTCTGGCCCGCATTGTTTTTAATTGTGCCGTTGTTTTGCTTTCATGTTGATGCATTTAATGCTAAAATTGTGATTACGTTTAATGCTAAAGCTTTCTCAACATTTAATACTAAGATCTTAAAGGGTTGTAGTGTCAAACATTTCACCTTTACTCTGGTGAGCTCCTTCTACCGTTTACAACGTTTTATTTCTCTAATTTAGCAACATTGACCTGATCCAATAATTAACATTACCATATTTTAACCTTTTTAACTGTTGTAAAATTCTCAATTAAAAACATGCTTTGACGAAATCTACCGCTCACCTCAGTGTGCGGTACCAGGACCGGAAGGAGGAAGTGGAAAATTTGGAATTTTTGATGAGGAGGGTTTTTGGTTTGAAGCAGGAAGTGGCCTTGAAAAATTTGGGACAGAAGGTGGTGGTGGTGGAGCCCTATTTGGCGGAGGTAGAGGAGGAAGTGGCCTATTTGGTGGGGGTCCAGGTGGTGAATGAAAACTTGGCCGTGCTGGTAGAGCTGTTGCGATTCACAACATCTAATCAGGAAAAAGAAAACACGTAAACTATAACCTTATAAAATTAAACATTATAACTGTTTACTGACCACCACAGCAAGGACTAATACGACGAGCTTCATTTTTGTCTACTTGGATTGGTACGTCATATCTAGATAAATGACCGTGTAAGCGCATTTCGGAGTAAATGAGAAAATGAGTATACAACAACTAGATCCGGTACGTTAGTTCAGTTCTGAGTAAATGACTACACAACAATTAGGAAGCCGCTACTCGTCATTAGCTCATTAACTTGTTGGTTGAATTTGGACGTGTATATTAAGTTATACAATACAAACGGATATCTCTGTGATAATGTAAAAAAAACTGTTCATTCCGAATGTGTTAAACTCACCATCTTGAAATGGTATTATCAAAGGCCACTAACAATTACCTTCAGTAATATTATGGAAAACTAATTACTCAAAGACTATCCGAGTCCAAATTGATGTAGTGATTTAGCCCAATCTCAGCTGATTGAATAATAATTTGCCCAGAAATGGAAAAATTAACATTGAGCGAGTTGATTTCGTCACCATGAATACAATCGTACGGTCAATTAATAGGTTGTTCATACATGTTTATATGGATACATTACATACATGTATTATAGTATACATAAGTACTTCCGTGTTAGATTTAACATGACTTGTTCTCGTTAGATTGATGTTTATTAGACCCTCAAAGTATTTATTAATTGGATATACAACATATAATGATGGTATTAATTTGTACGATGCTACAGACATGGGCCGGGATTCAATCTGAGGGACAGTTCGTGCTTTCGCCTTCTTCATCCAAAAGTGTGTCGCTTCAGGACAAAAAGTTTTAGATAGTGTGGTAAAAAGCAAATAAATTCCATTAAAGGAGAAGCGTGGTACAAGTGTTGCGAATTTCATTAATAGTCACAAAAATATCAGTAAAATTTTTTTACAGGTTACTTAATTTAAGGGAATTGCAACCCTTTATTACAGTTCATATCAGTAAAATTAGGTAGTTAAAACGCTTTTCTTTCACCCCAGATTTACAACAACAACGAAGAAACGGTGCAATCTACCACAATCCGGAAGTGTGTGATAATTGTTGACCTCTTTAAATAAAAAAGTCCACCGATCGGAATATTCGCAAATTGTTCTCCCCTCAACATCCTCCTCAATTCACTCTTGCGCCGCACACTCTTGCTCATATTTCTCACAAAGATGATCGACATCTCATTAATTTCTGCCCCGTGAGGGAAAATGATTGCTATAAACACCACCACGATTAATGACATGAGAGGCATGAATAAATAGAGCGGCATCTTAATCTTCCAGACTAATCTGATACTGGCAAAATTGCATAGGGTGAGTAACACCGTGCCAAAAGACAAAAGTAATGGCCACGTGACCTGAAATGCTTCCGCAAACATGAGTAAAATCAGTCTAATTTCCCTGTGAATTTGGATTAAGTTTTTAAACTGAATAGCGGATCGTACCCGCATATTTTTCCGGGTAAGCTGTTTTAATCCCGTATGCACAATATAAATTCCGAATAAGGTAACCAAGAAAAAATTGACTATGACCAAACACGTCGTGTACACGCGCAACTCACTAATACAAAACCTTAGCAGAAATATTAGCACAGTTTCAAAAGGATTCCGACCATCAGGGTATTCAAAACTGGCGTGATCTAATCCCATGTAAATTATGCAACAAGGCCCAAATCCCGTGGGGATGGCGATGGTAAAACAAAAAGTTAACAAGAACATTATAACCTCGACAAAGTTTAAGTTATGGATTGATGATGATGGGATTTTGGGTTGGTTCGGTTTGGCAGGAATCAAAAAGTCTGTAAAAAACATTATTATATTTGTTGATATTGCATTATTATGACGATGAGGATTAGTGCGGTTAATTATGGGCGCACCCGTGTTATTCACATTACCTGTTCGAATCCTGTCCCAAAACAATAGTGTATTTACTCCTTGCACAATCCGGTGGGTTTTATTTAGTAACGAATGCACACAAATTAAACTGATGGTGGCAATAATTAGGAAATAAGAGTGCAAAATAGCTCGTAAAACTTGTTTTCCGTCGAACTTTATACTTTGAGATTGTTGGCTGACAGTGGAAATTTCCTTTGTCAAGGTAGCAATTTCATTTATTTGCAGGAATATTTGGAACAGGTTGAATGTATGGAGAGCAGAGAAAGTCCACCATTTCTTATTGTTGGACATCACTCTAGGTTCTGATCCCACCTTAAAATCTAATGGGTTTGGTAGGTAGGCAATTTTGTTGTAAAAAATTCGGAATATTTTCCACTGAAACGAGGTACTCATGGCTTATCAATGTCAATATTGCTTATCAGACCAAATTTCTAGTAGCTGTTGCTGTGTTGTATGTAGTAGATAACAATCTGTGGATAATTTTCAATGCTTTTGGCAGCATCCGGTAAAACTATACCCAAATAATGTGGAATTTTGGATAATAACAGACAATTGGAAAATCCCGGGACAAGAATTAAATACAAAACTGTTTTTGTGCTCATTTACCGTTCAAGTTCAATAACCGAATCGCACTGGATGTTATACATTTTCTTGGATAGAGCACAAGAATATCGTAATCAACTTTAATTGGTCTTAACTAATTTTAATCCAATTTATTTGGCGAAAAAATAGTCGAAGAAATTAAGGTTAAGACCGCCCAGTATTACAAACGTTAAGTAGAATTGGATTTTGCATGTCTGTTCTTACAATGATTTCTTGGTAAAGGCACCTGAATAATTCATGCGTTTTATCTGACTGCTGAAAAACAAAAATAATATAAATGCTCTGGCACGCCCTAAGCGTATTAGTTTTTGGGTGCGCAAGACATTTAATTATAATTGGAATATGTGTGTGATTAATTGATCATATAAAGTATGCTTTGAACTGAAGTCAATTGTTAAAATTGAACTATAAGGATGAATTACTTGTTATCATCGCCATTAACTTTTAAAATAGAAATTAAAATGTTAAGTTGTTGCTTCGCAATTGTCACTGACTGTTACATGTAACCAGTCCAGTTTTGCATTGACATCTTCCAGAAAGTTGTGGACGAGCCATATTTCATTTGTCTCGATCCTTTGATTTGCAAACACTGGAAAAGTAGGTATGTATGTAGGCAAATAGTTCCATGATAATTTGCTTCTGTGCATTTAATTCATCCCTACAAGCAAATTGTTTACCAGTGTTACTGCGACACAAGGAGAAGGCTTACAGTTTGACATATTGAAAAATTCAGAATAACCAGCGGTGTCTCTTCGTCTACAAAATTTGAATTGAAATAAATCCGTAATGGCGACAGGGATCTTACTTTGCGTCGAAAATATTGTTGATTTCTGCCACAGCTAGTTTTCTTTAAATTGTGCAAGATCCGTTTGGATCTTAGAAACAATTCCGATGCGATTCTTGTCAAGAAAAACACCGCAATCAAGGAGTCGATGCAAACGACAGGGAGTATCATGGTGTCGAATCTTTCAAAAAGTTTAACGCCCAGTTTGAAAGTAATAAAGAGAGAGGCAATCGTGGTACGGGAACATCCAGCTAATATAACGGGAAACAGGAAATATCTGCAGCAAACGTTTGTTTGTAGGTTGAGAATTTGTAGGTAGCGATAGAGTTGAATGACCATCGTAGTTCTGGTGGTATCTGGATTGGTAGGTTGCTGCACATATCTGTATAATGAATTTGGGAATGACTACTTTTCTAATTTGTATGGAATGTCGATGTTCACCTTTTCACTCTGCTGAGCATATGGATAGTGAAGGTGACACAGAGACTGAACAAGTGCCCCACCGGGATTACCATCGCTGTAGTGAGATGTATGTACCAATAAATTTCGAATCTTATGAGCAATACGGACACCACTTTTGAGGACACCGCACATTTTGCATCTTGATCCAGGAACAAGGCAGCCCCGAGATAAGGCACGAGGCATGGCTCTATCCAATAGCCAAGGAATGTAGTTGGAAATATATGCGCGGTGATAGTTATGAATTTCATGAGATGCTTTTGGAAATTCTGATACAGTTGAGTTCCCTGTGGAAGGGCTAAAGAAGGATTTGTACATCAGTTTAAACGATATGTTTTATAATTTCCGATAGCTCTTACCTTCTACCGCTGCAAGACATTCGAATTTAGGGATTGTATTATACATTTTTGCAATATCTTTGGCATGCATGGCTAACCCGTGGCGAAACATGACCATCAATCCGGTTCAAATATCATCAGGAGGGACAGAATGATACGTTGGAAACTTAGGGCTTGCGCATACCGACGAAAGTTGTACAACACGAAGATGAAATAAATAATAAAGTAACAAAAGTGAAACCTGTACTTGGTGAGGTTCTTTCGTTCTTGAACAATGTTTGTTTTTACGTTCCAAATAATTGGACAACTTCCAAGTTCGTTGCAAATTTTTAGGTGTAGCTTCAGGCCTGGGAATATCTGGCGGTGAAACATTTCTGCAAAACTTTCCGACTTTTATAGTTTGAGAATTCCATAGGATTCAGTGATTGATGCAAGAAGTTCTTGCCAAGAACCACGATAAAAACTGACTGGCCGAAGTATGATATACGAAAATTCAACTCCAATTCCTAATCTTTACACTGTTTTTTTATGGATAGAATTTCAGGCCTGCGAAGACGATTAATCGGTCATTTTGGGGAATATTTACTGTTAGCTTTGCCATTTGCCCATGCATATTTTAGTTTTATAGACACAGTTGATTTCGGGTTCCGGGTGAGCAACGGAAAACGAGAGCGATGTCCTCTGAGAAGTTGTCAATAAATGAAGTAGCAGGCATACCATATCATGTTTGATTTATGATGATGGTTGCGACTAGTCATTATTAATTTTGATGCTAAGCAATTAAATTCAAATTTAGGTTAGTTATGATACAAAGTAGCCTGTTCGCGTTCCACTGCCAGTCATTCTGATTGTTTTAAATTTTAAAAAAATTGAGGAAAACAAGTCACATTGAAAACTAAACAAAGTAACACAAAGCATTTGCATTGAATAGATAATTAGAGTTATTGATGCAGTCACCCTTTTTAGTATCGGGAAGCAAGTCATAGATTAATCGTACCTTTATATGGCATTGCTGAATACTGTTAATTATTAATTACAACGATGACAATAATTAAACCAATAATTAATTACACAAGTAATTAATTAGCAGAGCCCTGAAGGATTTATGGTTTCGTTTTGCAACTCGGGTCGACATTAACGTTATTCCTTATGTAAGTTATTACTAGTATTAAGTAACCTTTTGGACGTCCCCTTTGTTTAATTTTTCGTCAATTCTGTCGGTCCACTATCCTACTTTTCCCAAACTGGTGGAAGGCTTTTTGAAGAAGCAAACCCTCTCCTCCAGCCATGACATTTTACTTTCAATTTGAAATTGACTAGTCAATCAGGTCTCAAGGTCGTAAGGAGCGCCGTGAAGAATGAAACGAGAAATGTTTTATCTTTTACGTCATTTCTACAATTTATGAATCCTTTGTGCAGTTTTTGAATCATTTTGACGATAATTTTTTTGTCACATTTTCGACACTTAATTTTTGAACGACTTTTATCTGAATTTCAAGTAAGTCGTCGAAATGGTGATGTGTTTTACAACAGATTTTCATAGGAAATAGAAAAAGGTCAAGTTGTACAAAGCGAAAAGAATATAATTTTAAACTCTCATTTTAATTAAAAATTCAAACCGCTCGTAATTAAAAATTTGGAATAGTTTGGGTTACGCCAAGTCGTTTTCTGGTAGTTTTCAAAATATTCGAATTCCCTTCCGGAAGTTAATTCACAGGTACATTTACAAAATCAGCGTTAAAAAATATCCGGAAAAGCTCAAGCGGTTGAATTTTTCTGTAGTGAATATTGAAGCGTGCTTCCTTCAAGTCACATATACCCTTCGTATGTATTTACATAGTAATACACGACACCTGTCAAGCATATAATTTTAACTTCCTTCTTTTTAATTAATGACTGCAATTGCACCAACATATTAATATTGTGTGGAAGTGATGGGGCAGCATGCGATTTACTTACTTACACAGCTTCATGTTTCGATGCACACTTCCAACTTTGCAGGATGCGGTTTCTTATGCATGCCTTTGTTATGAGAGCATAAAATCTTGATATTGAAAATAAACCATTGATGTTGAGACAGATGCGTTTGCATCTGAATTACATATGCTGACGTCATTATGATAAAGTAAATACATTATTAATATCTTTTGCATTATGCATAATGCAAAAGATTATAGGATTAATCCTACCTATATAATTTGTTGCCCATTTCTCATCTCTATTCGTTCATCAGCACAACAGGTTTCAATGGAAATTGTTCTCATTTTTGTGTGAATGTCTTAAATTTTATTACTGTTGGTTTAAAGTTGTGCTGGTGTTTTTGATCGAATTTTTATAGTAAATGTTCTCCAACCTTCTCTAGCATAGCCACAATTTTGGCTGAAATGAGTTAACTTGTTCATGGTGTCGTAAAATGGAATCATAAACCGATAATAAAATTATCAAGTAAGTTGGTAGGATTAGGAGCACACTAATTTTCCAAGGTGTTGCTACTATGCCAAGAAATGGTGACAATTACTATATTTGGTAAAATATTCATTTTTAATGCTGCATTAACTTTAAGCTGGTACTTTACAGCTATAATAATCTGGAACTAAATTGAATGGTCAGCAGCAAATTAGAGTGAAACAGAGTTTTACTGGCGAAGCAAACGAGCCCGTGCAGTTGATAAAGAATTATTATCGGTCTACAGAATAAATGGTAATCACATAATCAATTTAATCTGAATGATTGCAGTCATCATACAAGACCGTACATTTGGAGGATACAACGCAAATTGAGTTGACGGATGATTTAAGATAATAATTTACTAAGCCAACGTACTTATGATAATTGGTTTTGGGGTTGTTGAAAAAGCGCGTGATCGACCTTCGGCCAAGTTTGATCCCTAAAGTGCCGAATAATCTAAACATTCACAATTGCACTGATTTCGAACAACCCAATGATGCAGCAAAAACGGTAATTACTCTTCATCAACACTTCAAGAAGCAACAGTTGCTCCAATTTAAATCGCAAAAAAATTCAAACAGTGGAAATATAAAATTTGTCAAATTTTGCGACAAAATGGGGTTTCTGTGCAGTTTGTGTTCATACCTATTACTACTCGGTAAGCCAACGATTCAGTTATTTACAATGTCCCACACATTTTCGCATCAATTTTAAATATTCCAAATTATTTAAACATGAATTCTGTATTTGATTGCGATACAAAAATCTATGCTCGCTTGAATTTTATTGAAAGCTGTGTTGCTTGTAAAATAAAACGTAATATTCATCCTTTCTATGTAAATGAAAATGACCACAAATAAAGGGATAAATTTAATTTTAGCACACTAAAACATTACTCTTTTCTTGTAGCGGCCATGACCCATTCCACCCATGCTGCTCCTGGTCTCGGAGAATTGTTTGACGAGGGGAAAACTTACTCGTATTCTGTAACCGGCCGCGTCGTATACCGTGAAGAGCGCTACATGTACAATTACTTACTTAATATCACGTCCACTGCACAAAGAAGGATGCAACTGATGGTGAGAAACATTTACAAATTGAAATTATTTCTTTCCATGATGCACACTTTTCTTGGTAAATCCCAGATGACCGACTTTCAATTAATGTTTCCACCTGGTGTCGATATATCACAATGGGCGCTTTCCATGATGCAGTCGCCAACAGAAATTGTCCTTGCGGACGAAGGGAGCATTCATGAAATTAATGTTGTAGAGAACTTGCCACCATGGGCTATAAACTTGAAAAGGGAACAAATCTACGGACTAATGGTGGAACTTGGTGAGGAAAGAAGAGCAGGATGGGACGTCGGAGGGAATGAGGTCAGGTCAACAGGAAGCAGCGACATGGTGATTGATGGCAATAATGAGTGGAAGTCCGTGGAAACAACCATCCTGGGTGATTGTCAAGTTTCCTACCGTAGGACAGAAATTACTAGCTGGTTAAGAGCGGAACTAAGTGGTGGTAGTACCTCTAGTAGCGAGGAAGTGCAAGGGGACGTGGGGCTGTTAATAGAAATGGTGGGCACAACATATTTATTCAAGTTGGTTACACAATTGGCCAATTTCTGTAATTTGAATAACCGGAACAATTTCGTTCTTAATGCAGGAACGAAGATATTGTAGCGCACCTGGTACCAAATTCTTTATGGTTACAAAAACCATAAATTCTGGAACCTGTGCAGAAGGGAGTTTTGGAGCTGGGTTGAATGACAAGATGGATGAGGTGAGGGATATATTCCACACTAATAGAATGGAAGTGTGATGCTAGTATTTTGAGTGTGAATTCTAATCGTATTTATTATTTTTAAGGAATCAACTTTCAGATCGGACTCCACCTTCTGTGGGATGGGAAACGACTTCACCCTTCTAAAAGTTGTAGGGACTAGTAACATCCCCCAGGTTGTGGAAAGGGAAGAGACGTTTACCCTGCTCAACGTTCGCTCGGTATCATCCCACCCCATCCCTCAATCGGGTGACGGTCATCCCATAATCCAGGCAAAACACAAACTACCTTTCGAAATGCCGCTTCAACGAATGGGGAGGTTGGGGTGGATGGCAGGATACATCTCCAGCGCCATCCAGGATCTTCTAACCAATTTCAAAGTACTCCACGGGTTAGACCCAAGACTCCCGGGATTCCGAGACTGTCTCCGACAAAACCAAGTTCCCTCTTCCCGTCTCATAGACCCCGTCACCAAGTCTTCCGCCTACAACACCTTAAATTTCCAATGGAACACAAAATTCGAGAAGGTTTACCCAATCGCCTTCTTCCTCCCCTTGATAACTGGCCATGTCCAGATGGCTGTCAAATGCGGAGTCTTGTCGCAAATAAGTCTCATCCCGAATAGTGGGGGCCATTCCTACGATTCCATCTCCTGGGGCGACAATTCCACCCTGATAATTGATTTCCAGGAAATGAATAAAGTTGAACTAGTCCAACCCGACTCAATTGCAAAAATCCAACCTGGCGCACTCGTTGGCCCGGTGACCGCTCAACTATGGGGGCTAGGAAAGGTTGGTATTCCGGTAGGGAACTGTCTAACTGTTGGTGTTGGAGGTTTGTTTGTTTTTATTCGTTTATTCACGTGTTAGTAACACAACTATACTCGAAACTTATCCTAAAATTAGTACATAAATTAATTTAGTTCAATAATATCTAATTGTAAAAAATTTCTAATTCAGGTCACGCTATTGGTGGCGGGATTGGTTTATTCTCCATGGTGTATGGTCTGCTTATTGACAATGTGATTGAGTACGAGATGGTGGACGCTAAAGGGGACGTCGTCGTTGCCAGTAAGGACGAAAACCCAGACCTCTTCTGGGCTTTGAGGGGTGTGGGTCCGGGATTCATCGGGATAATAACAAGCTTCAAGATTAAAACGTTCCAGGCGGATAAGATGAAGATTAGCGTTGTCAAGATGGTTTATCCCCTTAAGGATTTCGCCAAGGTTGCGAAAGCCACACAGGATTGGATTGAATGGACGAGACAACACGAGCCGATGGTGGTTACTATGGCATTGGCATTTAGTGGTAAGTACTTACTAACTATTTATTCTCTCCGCTTCTGTACATTTAAATTGAGCGCATAATTAAATTGAGCGCATAATTAATTAACAATTCAAATATTACCTTTTCCAGACGACTGGAATGCGACAAACCCCGTCACTCCAGGTGGACCAGAACCAGGCATCATTGTCAGCGCTGCTCACATCCACGACCCAGTTAGGAATCCCTCCAGCAATGCCACCTTTCTCAAACAAATTGGAGAAATGTTCCCACCCGGAGGGAAGAAGGTGGTAATGTTTCCTTCATATTTGGAGACACACTTTGCAACAGGATATGCTCCAGTGATCCTGCCTAAACCGGCAAACCCAATCTTGCCAACGTCCCCAATCTCCCCAGAGGAATACATCCTTGGCTTGATGATGAAGATGAGTAAACCGATCGCAATCCCGCGCTACTTCAAGTCGAAATCTTTCTTTGTGAAGAGAAAGCTAACCAATCAGGAAATTGAGAGGATTGCAGAAATCATGTCGAGGATCCCAAATAATAACGCGGGGCTTTTACTTAACACGGAACAGGGGGCAATTAGAGATATTGCGGCAAACGCATCTGCCTACGTGCATCGCAATGTAGCCGTTCAGTTTAGAGCACATATCGAATTATCACCGAAAGATGGGGGTATTGAGGAAGCGGAAATCTGGTTGGAGGACTTTTGGGCCGCGGTGCAATCATTTGATAGTGGCCAGACATATCAAAATTTTCCTGACTTGGACGTAGATGACTATTTACAGCGGTATTACGGGGAAAATTTGCCACGGCTGGTTGCCGCTAAGAAAAAATGGGATCCGACAAACTATTTCAGGAACAAGCAAAGCCTACCCATCAGCATGGAGGGAATACGCGAAGGAAAACTAGCCGCATTCCGATCCTGCCTAACAGAAAACGAGATACCCGTCAACATCCACTTAGTTGATCCCGTGTTTAATGTTTCCGACTATGAAACCCTCAACTTGCAATTTAACACGAAAATCGCTAAAGCCCACCCGATCGCCTATTTCTTTCCTTACACCAGTGCCCACGTCCAAGTAGCTGTCCGCTGTGGGTTGAAGGGGAAAATTCACATCATCCAAAACAGTGGGGGGCATTCAGACGAAGCAAGTTCTTGGGGAGACAATTCAACTGTGATAGTGGATTTCAGACACATGACGAAGGTTGAACTTTAAACCCGTTAAAATGGGTTGCTTCGGGGGGAGTGGGATGTTAGTACCCATCCCCACTGCACCGTCCTAACCAACTTAAAAATTCACTTATATATATATGTCGCTAAGTAAGGTCTGCCGTCCGTGTCATCTCTTCCTGTTTTCTGTAAAATAGTAAATCTATTATCAAAGCACATTATAAAATCAAGTTCTTTGGATAATTGATATTTCACGAATAAATTTTACAATTTGGCGGTGTAGCATGTCTTAATTCCGAAGGTTTGGCAACTTTATCCATCAAGGGTTGTTTGTTGGTGATTGTCTCCAACATTCTTTTTTTCTAACATTTCCGAAGACTCACTCGGTTATTCGAAAACATCACCAAAGTAATGGAATCGTATTTAATTATGCAATTGGTGTCAAATGAAAGATTGATAAAGTAGTGACGCTAACAAAAATAGGTTATTCTTTAAATTTTACTATGGCAAAATATCTACATTCTACAAAAAAGAATGGATGTGCATACCTATATATTCATGTTATTACATGCATCTTGGTCGGATAGAATCAATACTAATAATAATTAACGCCATAATTACGAGCCCGTACATATTTGGTTACCAATGGTAACCAAATATCTGGGCCCTCCTGTTAATATTGAAAAATAGAAATACCGACACAAAATGTAACTGCTAAAATTTGCATATGATAGGTTACAGCACCAAATGCAAGTGCATAAGCCGGAAGCGCATGGGATGAGGTAATGAGTAATTCGGACCGGCAGGGGGCATTCCTTATTACGAACAACTCAATTAATGTTGACATTCGTGTCGTGACTGAACGCATACGCTGTGACTTTTTATTAATTCCCTCGGTCCTCTGTTCTAATTAATTAATTACAATGCCGGGAAAAAGGAAATATAAATCGGGTGGACACAAGCGCAAGTAAGCAATAGAAAAAAACAGAAGATGACCACACGAATCGAATCACGATCAGAAGAAGTACGAAATTTCCTTGGTTTACCTACTACAAATGATAGCAGAAATTTACTTCCCATTTTTTGATGTTGATGATGATGATGGGTTGATGGGTTGCCACAATTGAATGATGCACTAACATTTAAATAAAAGTGGGTGGTTCCTTTCAATTTCACAATTTCCTTGAAATTCAATGCATGTAGTAATGGGGTGGTGGTGGTTAGTATGCATGGAAGTGATGGATGGCATTAAGGATGAGCTTGCACGGGTCTTGCATATACATATGGTGCCGACCGGTTCCTTTGGTGCATCCATGAATCGCCTGGGCCCAGTTGTCCCCGGGCCCAGTTGTCCGGACACGGAGGAAAATATCCCTCATTTCTCTCCGGGCTTCTGTACCGAACGCTGGCGTGTACCTATATATGTATTTACATATGCATTTGTAAAATTGCGATCAAAATGTTTTTGTAGAGGTTTGAATTTCGTTAAGAAAGTTCTCCAATCAGAAATAATGTTCAGCCAGTCACCTGAATTAATAGAATCTTATTTGGCGGAATGCAGTGCACCAATTCCTACTTGGATTGAGTTGTGCAGGATAATTTCGTAGCTTTGCATTCAACCTACATGGAATTTATGTATAAATGATATGGATATTTTTTTGGTCTTTAATGATGTTCACTAATCGATGCAGATGCAGGAGTCTGGTAATCTGATAAAGCTTTAACCAGACATCATTTTAGTGACGGGGATAAGTTAGCTCAAGCATATATATAATGGAGCCATAAAGGACCCATAATTGAATCAGAGTATTTATTTGACGGTGTGTTGCAATCGCTGTCCATCATTGTGACCAGTAAAGTTGACCTTTAAGAATCTTTGGTATGTCTTTTCTTCACAACTTCCCTCCCTCGTGTCATCGTCTCTATGGGCTTGTTTAAATAAGATCGGAACGGCATGAATCATGCCGCATGATAATAATAATTCACTCTTCTGTGCATACTCAATCTCTTCAATTGCAAGCCCTATCATTAATATTAAATGTGATAAAGTTTTGCAGAACAAAACCGGTTGTCGTATTGATGAGATGAATTATAAGGAACGTATTCCAGAATATACGGAATCACTATCTAGGCTAATGTACAACCGCATAAAACAACATGTTTCAGGTAATTCAATCCATCAAAGCGAAACTGTCAGACTGTCACAATATGTTATTCACAGCAAGTGTCAAAATTTATGAGTTTATAGCAAATATTATCAAATTACCTGATAGGTTCCCATGTTCTCGATCAACATGTTGTGAACAATATAACCCAGCCAATGCTGTCCATAATGCCGTACTTTTCATGGATGAGGTGGAATTTGGAATTAGATAGTTTATGCAAGCGGGTTAATTTCAGTTTTACCTAACATTTCATTTCGGTTACTTACTGCCAGTGTGGCCAATTCCTGGCGAAACCCTGCGTCATAATTTATGTGTAAGACAACATGTTGACACGTCTTATTCACCTGTCAACTCCTTCCGCGTCATTCAGATGTTGCAAACTTTCTCAATAAATACGAAACGCAAACTCCATATCCTTCATTATACGATTTGAGAATAAGTTCTCCTGATTTTCAACCTATCCCAAATATCGAATATATTCGCAAATAATGGCTGTAATTGGGGTTTCAATAGTTTTGGTTCTTTTGGTGGCACTGGCACCCAGGAACATAAATTCCCAGGCGTCGGTAAGCAATTAAGTACCCCTTGATTTGAAATACTACCTTGATTTGCAATATTACCTTCAGTGGTTTTTTAACAAATGATTTGAACCATGTATTTCACATAATTTATTTAGTGCGTGCCAGTTGGAGGTGGCTGCGGTCCAACCACTGCACCTTGCTGCGCGCCAACAGTCTGCGCGGCGAAGCCCCCTGCAATTGCAACATATTGTATTAGTGCAACGGGATAACTTTATCTAAAAACATGGCTGAACAAACATGACTTTAAACTTTTTGAAGCTTAAAGTCTGGTTAAAAGAGGGAATCTATTTTTCATCGTGATTAATAAGTTATTACGACATTTTCGACTAATTACAAATTGTGATCTTTTTGACTGAACGAGAAATATTGTGGAGGAATCACCACCACCACCTTGGTGGTGGTGGTTACTGGATTTGTGTGCTCCTCATACTACTTACTGCAACACCCCTGACATTTCTTGGTTTTTTATGAGTTGTTTTCATCCTCCATTTTGGAATTGTTGGATTATCTTCCTGATGCAACAATCCCCATCTTCACGTCGGTCGGATCGGTTTCTACACCTCCACTCGGACCCATGAGTTTGAAGGGATATGAGATGGAGGGTCACCCGATCTGTAGCGCTTTGAGCGCCTTTATTTGGCGAGTTTAATGTTCAATTTATTTTTCTCATTGACAATTTATGATGACCTTACTAAAATGAAGGCTTGTAATTGTATGTTTTGCTGCTTCCCGATTTTTACCCACTGTCATCACATGCTTTCCTGCAACACCTTGGGATAATGATAACTCAATGGATTTCTTCACGTCGGTCGGATCGGTTTCTACACCCCCACTCGGACCCATGAGTTTGAAGGGATTTGAGCTGGAGAGTCACCCGATCTGTAGCGCTTGTAGCGCCTTTACTTGGCGAGTTTCCGTTTCCTTTTAATTTTACTCACTGACAATTTTTGATGCCCTTACTAAAATGAATGCTGGTAATTGTAAATTGTATGTGCTGCCTCCTGCCCTTCACCCCAGGTCAACACAAGCTGTCCTGCAACATCTGTTGCAATGCTATCCATCGGATTTGCCTCCCTAATCGGACCTCACGCTCACGTCAAAACTGGAGTAGTTTTAAATTGGATTGGAAGTGCTTGACGTGCTCACTCTCGTCATCCTCACCTTCTGCGACTTCATCAGCATTCCAATCCCTACCGTTCAACAATGATTCTCAACCCTTCAACATATCTACAATCAACAACGTCTTCTCTCCAACAACAATCAACTCCTTCTCATCTGGTACTGTTAATAATATTAATAAGATAAAATCGTATAAAGGTCTAAAAATTGGTCATCAAAATCTGAACAGTCTACGAAACAAGTTTGATGAGATTGTTCATCTGCTCTCTTATTGCGATTTTGATTTGTTTGCTATTACTGAGTCGAAACTAGACCCGAATCGTGACTTAGATGGTATGTACTATATTCCTAATTATGTAATGACTAGATTTGATCGTTTAGATAATAAGGGCGGTGGTATTGTTATTTATAATAATAATAATTTATTACAATGAGACACCCCACAAGTGGGACATTACGTCACAAGGATAAATACATGATACATA
>JAQFZJ010000537.1:0-23202 GCA_034695645.1 Folsomia fimetaria
GTGGAATGGAACGATGCTTCTCAACTATGGGCTCTATCATCACAAAAACAAGAAATAGAATTTCGGTGGAGAAAGCCGGCAAACTTTGCATGATTTACCGGACTCTTAATTGTGGCAGACTTGCAGATCCAGGTGTAAATTTTCGATTAGAAAATTTTTAGTTGTGTTACATAACTATTGTTACATTCGCCGATTCCTAAAGTTTAATAAATACTTAATTCGAGAGTTTGGTTTTTGGGTAGGAATAGATTCAAACGCATCAATGCAATAAAACCCATAAAACCCAATAAAACCCATAAAACCCAATAAAACCCATAAAACCCAATAAAACCCCGGGGTTGAGCGTTTTTTAATAAAACCCGGGGTTTTTCCGAACCCTGGAACAAAGTCGCTCTGTTGGTCTGGCTGTTTGTGCAACGCGGTGTCAGATACTGGAGAAAGTTGGCTATTATCGCCAACCGCCAATATACACACCCCACCAAAGTTTTTGTCGTACACTCCTTTGACACCTTGAAGTTGTAATTGATAAATTGAAGACAGCCTCCTCCCACCACGCTGATTTCGTCAATTATCAAAAATTCCAGGTAAAAAATTTCAAACCTTTCAGTTTTGTAGTAAGGGATGGAAAATAATGAGTGAAGTGTAATTCCGGAAACATTACGCGCGGCCACCCCAGTGGCTGCGGCAATAAAGTATTTTCGATTCTGGTCCGCC
Source organism: Folsomia fimetaria (assembly GCA_034695645.1). Taxonomy (NCBI): domain Eukaryota; kingdom Metazoa; phylum Arthropoda; class Collembola; order Entomobryomorpha; family Isotomidae; genus Folsomia; species Folsomia fimetaria. The sequence goes on from JAQFZJ010000537.1 coordinate 715, forward strand.
AATAGACGAGCGATCTTCATGATCAGATGACTCTTTCCAGTACCTGGACCCCCCAGCACGAGCAATTTCAGGGGTTTAGCGATATCCTCGGGCTTAGGCTTACGCAAGTAGCGTTCCACAATTTGCAAAGCTTTTTTCTGGCTCTGTGTAATTGGGTAAAAGTCGACTGGACCTTGATGAGGAGTAACAGAAGCTTTACTCTTTGTCTTTTTAATCAACTTTTGATATTCGGTAATTGATTTTGAATTAAAATCAAACCGCTCAGAAAGCCGTCTCTCTCCCAAATCCGCGAATCCTTCCATCTTGGATCAATTTAAAAAACAATTAAGAAAAGTAGAATGATGAGATGAGAAGGTTCAAATCACGACTGGGAGTTACGATGCTGCTGTTGGGTTTTATATCCCTGCAAAAATCCAACCAAATAACGTTAATAATCCTTCTATTTCTAATGTGTATAATATTTCGGGTGTGGGAAATGTTTACCCGTGAGAAGTTCCGTAAAATAAACTCCCCTCTTCCCCAAATGAGTAGATCAATTTTATCAGCCCCGATCCTGGTAGAAACGGAGTTCCCACGTCGGGTTTTAGACAAGGTTATGATGATGCTGTCGGGTTTTATTTCCCTGCAAAATCCAACCAAATCACTTTAATATTTCTCTTGTGTCAAATATTTCGGATGTGGGAAATGTTTACCTTGCCACGAACCCACGAGAAAATTTCTACTATGAGTTACACGTTTGTGAATAAGTAATGGGCAGATGGTGCCTGTATTTCCCACGATGAAGTGGCAGCAGTTGTGTGAAAGTTGAGTATAAAGTAAACTTACATTACCCTAGCTCTTCTTGACGCTTAATTCTGCATGTAAAAATCAAACCTTGTTTTAAACGCAGACAAAATCCAAAACGTTTCATTTTCTGAGGGGTATAAACTCGGAGCCCGTTGCATGACAGTGGTCAGTGCGTATATGCAAGCACAGTAGTATAATAAGTCTGTACGTAACTTATTAAGCAGCACCAGTTGTGGCTACACCACAATATCCAAATCAACCAGTTCAAGCAGCTCCAGGAATGGAGACCCGGTCCAGCGTCTCTAAAAACCCAAGAACTGCACGCGAAACTCAGTTTTTGCCAGACTTACAATTTGCATAAAGAAGCATGGCTGTCCTGGCCCAAAAACGGAAGACAGACGACGTTCTTCAAGGTTTTGTTGAAAATTCTACAAATAATTCCCTCTTATAATGCTTGATTAATAAATTTGTAATAAAAAACTAATGAAATATTGGTTGGGATTTGTAATATTTCATACCAGCAGGTACGGTAATGCAAGGAACATCCAAATTGATGTTGGAATGACTGCCACTGCATTATTTCTTTTGCAGAATGACCTTAAGGCCATCAATTCTTCACGTCATATTCCTGGTCGGATTCTTGAGGTTCCACTTACGGACCGCCTTGTTGGTATTATTCACATTAATCCTGTCTGCCATAATTCGGGTTCTGCATGCCGACCGCATATATCTCTGGTTTGGCGTTTCATTTTTACAAAGCGTCCACTCTGTGGTATTCCATTCTACGTTGTTGATGTAGACGACGGGAGAAGTAGGGGAGGAAATATTTAGTTTGGGTGAAAGTGTTGTCGAAGAAGTTGTCCTCGTAGCCTTTAAAAACTAATTTGAATGAGTTCCTGGAATATTTAATTTAATTCAAATTCTTCATTGCTTCTAGCAGAGTTAAAGGAATTGTTGAAATTGGCCGAGTTGTTGTGAATTCCAATACGGGATTTGAGCTGTTGGTAAGCAGTGTAAGTCGAATTTCAACATTCTCTATAAAAATGAACGATAGGTTAGATTAATAAAAATGAGTCCCATATATTAATTTGTTTTAATTAAATTGGCAAATCACCGGCATCTGAATTTTCCGTTTAAAGTGTTATAATCGCCACTAATAGAATAGAATTTAGAAAAAGAACGTGGGTTTTAGTTTGATTGTTAAATCACCAGCCAATTGAGTTGAGGCTGGCCGACAAACCACTACCCTCCTTCCTGGGAGCCTTGTAATTGAATCCGATTGAGGGGACTGGTATGTGCGATTTCGGAGTTGAACCCAACTACAAATATCTTCCACATTACAGACGTCGCAGAATTAACGCAATTCACTGGTTGTATGAGAATAATTAGCGAAAGGAACAAAAGAATATTCATGATGTTAAAAAGAATAGCGGTGTGTGAATTTAATTGAATTATATTGCTGGTTCGTGTAAGTGGGAGTAATTTTTTTAAGCGTGAAGCTGTCTAGAATGATTAGATGAGAATCATGAGATGAAAATGATGGTTAAATGAGTCATCAATTTTCAGTAAGGATTTTATTTATAAAGTACGAAAACAGTTTCGAATTACAATCAACATCATCGTAGTAAAATCTAACATCCTACAGAATAAGCATCGTAAGATTATAATATATCAGTATCATACACTCATTTCATATTTCTAATGCTTAACATGCAAGAATTACAAGAAAACTATTACAAGAATTTATTATTTATGGTATATCCACCGCTTCTATTGGGCAGACCATTATTCTAAAACTTCTATTATATTTGTATACAAAGTTATACGTTAATTGAAATATCTTTCAATTAACGTATTTATACGATTTAGATATAGTTATTTCATGCGACACAAGTTTTAGTAAATGTGTAACTTTTGTGCATTATCCGTCTATTCGACGGATTAAAGAATCAAGCTTTTTAATGCGTTTGACATACATGCGTCTATTTCTGCGATTCCACTTCCTATACGAACTAAATTATTTGCTGTTTTCAACCTAGAAATCTGAGCTGTTTGGCTAGCTTTGTTATGTATTAACTGTTAAGTATTTGTTTTTAACTGCATAATTTCGGCCAAATTTAGAGAAGTTTGCAATTTTTCATTATCAACTAATAAAGAATTCCTCTCTCTAATTAATTTATTTTAATTATTCACAATTTCAAGATGAGAATCAAACTCCTCATTATCCTGATAAAGGGAATTAATACAAAGTAAACTTTTTGTTGACTCGTGTCCACTTGGAGAAAAACCAGGTGAAGCTACACATGATTCCATGAGTATTATTATCAGCAAATGTACCCGAAGTTGGCCACTTCCTCGAGGAGAGACAGACTGGTTTCGGATAGGCTAGTCTCAAAACGGGATGAGTCAGTTGACCCACTCGTGTCAGAATATAATCCTGGGATATAAATTGGAATTTGCTGTGGTAGAGGGGGCCTACGATTTGCAGAAGTGATGTAAAATTGAATATTAACTGAGAAACAATGTCGCAAAATTTACCATATACTCGAATGGGCAGCATATCTTCCGTTGGTCGGAAAGGCGATGGATGTCTACAATGTATGTTATTAGTATTATTATTATTATTATTGTTCTGGATTAAATGGATTAGTTGTGTATAAATAATAATTATATTATACAAATAGTATATTAAATGTACCTTTCTGTTTGAGGAGTGTTGACCGTAGCGACACTGTCGGCGTCACTTTCACTTTCTCCTTCACTTTCGAGCAAGTGCTCTCCTACCACCCGGGCTTTCCGAGTAAAGTTGATAGCATTGCTCTTGAAATGCAAAGTTATCTCTCGTTTGTCGGGAATTGTTCCTTTAGGCTTTTTGAGAAAATCCGGGTGTTGTGGAAATAGCCTGTGGCCTTTATTATGGTCAATGCTGTTGGTTGTTTGAGAAAAACGTTAAAATAGGGGGATCTTCAACATGTGGCTGCCAAAGTACAGGAATATATTCTTGTTTGAGACGCCGACATAACACTCCTTCCGGCACAATGTCATCAGGATACAGTCCGCAACGTGAGAAATCTGAATATCTGACTTCAAATGGAAGGTGTCGCTCTTCAAGTGGTATTTTTTTATGTATGTTTTGTTTGCGTGGTACCGGTGTTGGTAGAAGCAGAGCTTGGATACTAGTTGAAACTAAATCGCTTTTAGACCGAGTATTCATTTTATAGACGAGTTCGAACTTGAGGTCGGAAGGTTTGGTTCTTACAGGTCGAGAGTTAAAAAGCGAATGAGGAAAGTGAATGACGGGGTGTGCAGTAACCGTTGTTTCATGTAGCATTTTATTTGGTCTGATCATTTCAACTATTTGGAACTTTAAAATAAAAAGGATTGCCTATTATGTAGATAAATTTACCAGTCAAAACATTATCGTATACAGTGACGAGACACGGATTTCATGTCAATTTAGTTGTTGGAATACGCCACAGCTCCAGCCAGATTTAAAATGCATCATTCTGAGAGCAACACACTTCTTTTGTCACACTTGACAGTGACATGGGTGTTCTCTTTTTTCCCTTTCACGTGCCATTCCGTTCAATAGATTTATTCATCAACTGTTTCTTTAATTTCCTCAGGCTTACAAACCCACAAAACTTTAAAAATATCAACGGGTTTTTAACTCCCATCAAAATTTACTGTCACAATTTGAATGTAAACAAGATATGGATTCCACATATGAATTTAGTGTTGGGGATAGACTTTGGATTTGTTCAGATTATAAATGGATCTTTCCATTCTTTTCATTTTTCCTCTCATGTCGCTCTTTCGCGAATGAGCTTGCATGCTCTATCACTGTTTCGAAAAGTTATTGCCCTAGTTCATTTAAAAGGGTATCTGGTGATAAGGTAGCTCATCACTTCATTTGTTGATGCAACAAATCGTAAAATATAACACTTTTATTGTGTTGCTGGTTCTCCTCACTTTACAAAGTGATTCGTGTCTTCGTAGTTTTTAATCTTTTCGTTTTAAACCGTCCGTCACCAACCGAGAGTGGGGTGTGGGAGAAAATATAGTGCTTGCGTTGTCTTTATTTTTTAAATTTAAAATCTCCAACACTCATTGACGGTAACCGCACCCATAGATGGTACCGGAAGTGGGGGCAAGTGGGAGGAGGACGGGACACAATGGCATTAAAGATACTACTTACATACATTCCATTGAACCTACCTAAGCGGCAATACTCTGGTGAACAGTTTGCTGATATCACGACTCCCAAATAAAATTACTCGTCTCCATCGAAGATAAAACATATCAACGTTCAAACTCATTATTTATTTATTGTATGGCCTAGGGAAATATATAAACATGGATTTGGATTAGATTATGGATTTTTTTCAGATCAGATTGTTTTGCTGCTTTACTTTAGTTAATTAAGTTTCGTGAACTACTTTTTATGACTTGAAAAAGCACACCTGCCGATTATTAACTCTGTTCATGTAAATTCTCATGTAGGGTGGTATCGCCTCTTTTCCTGATTAATTAATTTCAACCAACATACATATATAAAACATTAACTTAGTAATTACTGAATAATTCCTAATTGAATTTTAGTGCAAGTTATGTAATCGACTACTCGACCAAGGAAGGTGATATTAACATTTGGATCAGATAAAATCAGTGCTTTAACTCGACTCATAATTACATGACTATTTTTTTGCAGTTAATCGAGCTTACAACTTCGTCAATCCCAAATCGTGCGTACTGATCAATCTCCAACATTTTAAAAACAAAGCCTTTCATAAAATTTATAAAGTATTGGTTAACCATTAATCCCGTAATTTCCTGGAAATTATTTTCGTTAGCATTCATTCCTGGAATTCGTCTTGCTAACGCAAATGTTTGACACCGGGTTTCCCAACTCATCAACTCTGGGCATAAAACTTCCAGGAATACTAATCCCAAACTGAAAATATCCGTCTTGCAAGAATATTTCGATTTCCTACTCATTTCCGGACTTTGATATGATGCGCATCCAGCGTGGGATTGAATGGAAGAAGGAAGTGTTTGTTTTTGGGTTCCAATATGCCTTGATAAGCCCAAATCGCCAATTTTCCACTTTTTCGTTCCATCCTTGTTTTCCACATACAAGATATTATTGGGTTTGATATCTCTGTGACAAATTCGCATATCATGCATGGCCTTTAAGCCTCCAGCTATTTCGGTAAACATTGCCAACACATTGCAAAAAAAGAAACACTTTAAACTGGCATCCTGTCACTCATGGCGGGATGTAAGATTAACCACTCTTGCAAATTTGAAGTGCAAACGTCCATCAGAATGAAGAGAGTGTCCCCAGGTTGAACGGAAGGGTTTGAAAATGACTCGAGTCGTCGCGTTGTCTCGCCTTTATGTAGTTCTGACCAATATTCGTGCCTTTTAACAGCGTTTGGATGATCAACCTCAGACATGTGCTTCACTTCACGAAGTATTTTATCTTTATCGTTATTAACATTCGTGTTAGGCGCATCAAGTCGAACAATTTTAAGGGCCATCTCACATTTGGATGTTGTGAATACAACACGGAACACCTTGCCATAAGATCCAGTACCAATTAAGGTGGCAGATTCCAAATTCTTGCCTCTCGGTGTGTTCCAGCAGGATGGATAAGCGGAAGTGTCCAAGCTACAATCAATCCCTGTTGATGGGTTTTGTTCAAGAGATAACTGTGAAGTTGAATGCATCCCATCGTCCAAGGATTCCAAAGACTTAAGGCTGTCTCCATTATCGGCTGTGGATAAAAAAGTAGCACTTATTAAGTATTGAATTATTAACAAAATTTGTAACGATTATTTGTCATTTCATTACATTTGCCGTTTGGAGGTGCCTGTACGTCATCCAAAGTTTTTGTTACTGTCCAATCCTTTGACCTATTCCTCGATATTAATACGCTTAGGCCGAAAATGAGTGCCATAGAACCAGCTGTCGTAATAATCCAAACGAAAATATGATCGATTGGTGTATAATAACCTATTAAAAAACAGACAAGTAATTTCATTTAGATTTATGTGTGGGTAAATCGCCCAATCAACTTTGAATAGTGGTTTAATGTACCCGCTACATTCTTTTCTGCTGCTTTAGGCCAGCCGGCACATTCACATGTAAATTCCAAGAATAGATGGTTCAGAGTCTGAAAACAATACATGATTTCCAATACATTTTAAAACTATTTTAATTAAGTTCTTACGACAAGATCATAATTCCCCGATGTTTCAAATATCTCTTGCTCCATGACTCCCGCCGAACTGTTGCAATGACTTTCAATCACGTTCCTTCTCAACTTGCATCCCTCACTTAAGTGCACTGATCTAAATCTGTTTCTATAGTCGTGAAAAATATCCAAGAAAGGAATCGCGAATGGGTTTCTTCTCTTAGCCAAAGGTCTCTCAACCACAAATGGAGTTGAATTTTGTAGCACTGCCTCCCCTGAAGCACAGTCCTCTGACCCTTCAGTCATGAAACAGTTTTGAAAGCGGAATAGTTGGCATCCCGTCAAATTGAATTGTGTTTTTGTAATCACCGCGCCTTTCTCAAATTCGGGTGTAGGTGGGAAATCGTTGTTTTGAATTGACTGAAACTCGGCTCCACCTTTAACGTAGGGGCTAGTTATCAAATTTTTAAAACAATACAGAAAACGATCTTTGTAAGCTTTCCTATTTAAAATGTAATGCAAATACTTTACATTGGAGAAGATGGGCAAAGTTTATCATCATAGCCACAATAGCATAATAGTGTCTGGTTGTACGGACTGCATTCTGAACTAGTTATCCCAGAACGAAAGGGCACCCGAACTAACGCCGTTGTATATTTGAAAACGTACATCAAATGAATTACACACTCCTTCATCGACACGCTGTTCATGTCTATGTCTATCCAGTTTTCAATTGCTGAACGAATTCGCAAGGATTCAAATCGAAGATGAGGATATTTTTCTTCACGGGGTGTGAATACTAAAATTTACAAAAGGGTATAAGTGTCAATTTCCGAAATTTAAGGAAAATTACGATTGTCCTTCCCATTACCGTTCTCCATGGGAAAACACTTCGGGGTGAACAATGCGACAAAAATTATTTTCAAACTATATGAAGACATTCTTGTATCGATGTTTGGCAATTATTTATAAATTTACAGCTGGATCAATAATTATTGGGTTGGGTTATTATTAATTTTATATATCATTTTAACCTCAACATTCAACATGATGTATAGAAATGGATTACCGAGAAGGCGACCCAATTTCGATGCGTATATGTAATGTAGTTTCTATTCATGTTTGTGTTATGGCGTAGTTAGTTAATTATACAATCATAGTATTGATATTCTATACTGACCACAAGCTAAGCATATCTTAGTCTACGATAAGTCATAGATACTTAACTGTTTAATTCTGCGTATGTAAATAAACTAAGACTGATATTTTATAACATTTTCCTTTTATGGTACATATGTATGTGTATACTCATACTGTAACAAATGTGTATTATCCATCAATTCAGTCAGCCGACAGCAGCTGGAATTACATACATCGTTATGCAAATTAGTTGTACTTATACATACAACTTGTTAGATTTAAAAAACAGTAGTATTCTGCAGATTATAGTTTTTTGCTCCGTCCTAACAATGAGAAATGCAATTCTCTTCTTCATTTATGCTGGTATTACAAATCTGTTGTATTTTAAATGTTTCAATGTTTTGCAAATTAGGCATATTTTTCCATGTAAAAACTTAATTTATTATAGGAATTGTCCAATCCTTGGATATTAGACTTGTACGCTTGGAAATTGAAAAGTTTGGAGCTCCAAATTATACCTCCAGTTATACAAGGGCATGCGTGATCCAATCCATCTTTAACAGCGTATATGCAAATGAGACGATTGAAAATTTCAACAAGTCACAATGTCATAGTGATGGAAGGCTGAAATGTTTCTGTGGATCGCGGGGAAAGTCAATTTGTTCTACCCCGCCAATTTTAAGGAATGATGACAACCGTGACGATTTTAGCAATGATCACCAACCTTTGGACTTGCCTGAGTGTCACTTGTATCACATACAAAATTGCGACAAGTTGCCAATACGTTATAGAAGCGACTGTCAAATGGCAACAATTATTCTAAATACGTCAAAACCGTATTTGATGAAATACAAACAAATAGAAGAACCTGACCCCTACTTAATTTTGTGGGAAGAAATTTATAACTTCTCGAATAATCGGATTCGATTAATTCGATTGGGAGATAATTGTACTCTGCGTCACATTGTACACAATTCGTTATGTCCTCTAGAAGCTAATTCCTCACGAGAAACTATATTCAATCACTCGGGGAATTTAAAGATATCTGTAAGTTTTAAATTTTTGTGAACTTTATTCCACGACATGAATACTTTTTTTAGGACATATCCGTTCTTTCTGAGGAATACGTGTGCAACTGCTTAGACTGGGTCAGTGCTGTCCAAATTAGTGATACTAGCTCTGACAATTATTTTGTATACGTTTTGATATGTAAGTCTACATTGCTTAATGGACAGAGTTTTTGAATTATTGTTGTCCAACTTATGACTCGTATTTTACAGCTGCATCTTTTATTGTTCTGCTACTCGTCTGTCTGTACAGTAATTGTAGTTTGGCGTTGCCGAAGGTCAAGAGAAAAAAAATCCTATCCCGACCTTGATCAAAATTGCATGAAATTAACCAACGATGACAGTTTAAATCCTGATGTAGTTTTAGAGGTGCCGATAGAAACATCAGTCTCCGAACAGACGACTAAACCAGGTAAAGTTCATCGTTGCATGTTGGGATACATGTACCAGGTCAACAAATTATGTTAAAATATAGTGATACATATAGATTCGCACTCGGAAAGTGATGAAGTAAAGACTAGTGGATACGTATCTCTGGAACCCGATTTTGCGTCAGCTATTGCAGTAAACGCGATCGTATCGTCCCTTAAAAGTGACACTCGACAATCCTCCGACTTGTTAAAGAAACGTGTCAGGAAACCTCCAAAAATATGTCAATTGGATAAGCAAATAACACTTACTGCCGTCGGTGGTTCAAATCCAATTGGTCGCGGCTCATTCGGAGAAGTTTGGAGAGTTAGATCAACGGAAACTGGTCAGGTCATGGCTTTGAAGCGCATCAGCTTATACAAATCGCTCGAACACTTCAAGTGGAAGCGGCATAAACTACACCGCGAAGTTCAAATCATGTCACAGGTGCGGCACTTGAACATTGTCACCATGGTAGACTCCTGGTTCGAGATAAAGACACCGACAGGATTTAAAGATAACATCGATCTTCTTGTAATGAACATGTTAAGTTCGTCAGATAAGTCCAACAATTTATTTATCTTGATGGAAATGTGCACATCAAATTTGCGATCCGGGCTAACACAACATCCAACTGTGCAGGAGAGATTAATCGATGTGGATATGGTTAACATGCTTTCCGATATTTTAAACGGTTTGAAAGCACTACATGATAAGTCAATCATCCACCGAGACCTTAAACCGGACAACATTCTCTACAAATGGGATGAAGAAAGAGGAAGAAAAGTTTGGAAGCTCGTCGATTTTGGATTATCAAGGAATTTTGAATTGGAAGAAATTCGAATCGATTCGGTTGCATCGCAAGTTGGATCTTTTACGTATCGAAGCCCTGAAATGATGTCATGCAGTCGTGGTGAAGGATATACAAATAAGACAGATATATTTAGTGCGGGTTTGGTGTTGCTGGAAATTTTGTGTCCGTTATTGGAAAAGGTGGATAAGGATGAAAAGTTTGACTTGATAAGGGGATATGATGTGACCTCAATTCAAGTTCTAATTGATCTATCTTCATTATCAGTAGAACAGACTGTTTATTTATTTTTGAAAGAGATAGTTGTGAATATGATATCAAAATATCCAGACAAAAGAAGTGAATCGGATGGCTTGTTATCTCGGCTCAATCAAATTTCATAAATTATTTAACATGTATTAAACTAATCATGAAAGTTGAAATTGAAACTATGTGATAACAATTAATATTTATTAAACTGTTTTTCGACCCTTCATTAAAGTTGAAGTGCATAGAAATATAAATTATTTTGTACCTGTAAAATGTATTGTTATCAAGTTTTTAATTGCATTGATTATTTCCTTCTCGGACATTATTCCCAATATGAGAAATTCTTACTGCTTACTTTACGTCGAGGCCAATCTGTTTTTTCTTGGGGAGATTCTCACCAAAGTTGCTGCAGAATCTTAGTATTAAACACTCATTGATACATACGATTGCAATGCATACCATTATCCAGGTTTTGGATATCAGTTGAGTAGTTAAGAAAAACGCAAGTATACTTATTTGCGTCGACTTCCCGCAGCTTAAAAAAATACTCTGGTGGCAAGAAATTTATGAGTAAATTTACGGCTAAAGAGTATATAAATACCATCGTGGCAAATTGAACGTCTTTCCTCATTGAATAAAATAATAAATAATTGTAGAATAATGTAGGTCTTGTCGATGTTGGTATTCAACGTTCAATCATAATTGAGGCCAGTATTCTGTACAATTTATTACGGAACATATATTTAGCATTTATATTTGATGTGAAATGTCCGGTCAAATAAATTTATTTTCGCATCAAAATATAATGCGAGATAAGTTTAAACATTTACATAATTTATGCCTTTGTATTGCCGGATGTATTTAAATATTGTTAGGTCATAATTAGTTGTATCATAAATCATTCAATAAAGTTTTATAGTACATAAACATTAGTTTAGCCTGGAGTCTGGTTTTCCTTCCCATGCCGGATATCTCTCCTTATTGCAATTATAGAACCACGGGATGACAGCAAATTGATCTTTTTCAGGGTCCGGAACGTTATCCAAAGTAAGAACCCTTGATTTAAGATCACCAAGATACTCACTACTAATAACCCGTTGCAATTCCTCTAAACTATAATTCATATATCTTTGTTGAAAGTCTGATAAATATCTGTAACTTGATTCTGAAGCCGTAATTGATTTCATTAGAAGAAATGGTAGATATCCGTATATCTGTCATAATGAAACAATATATATAACTCTTATTTACAGGTATTCTACGTAGAATTCAATTAACTATCTTTACAAACCGACATATGTATCCCGCCCAGAATGTGAGATATCGAGCTGCCCCTATTTCTTGTCGGATACCTGGCAAATACAAAGCTTTATATTATACATCATACAGTCTTAAATTAGAAATAAGAAACATTTGCTACTAACTTCTCTTTTGACTTGTTGAATCTGTCCATTGCTGTTTTAAGTGTCCAATATGTTGGGTCCCCTAACGTGAATGGATGCCCAGACACTGGAAAATCCGTTTTTAAAGCTGTATTCATGGATCCGAATGGAAACCAAATTCCCACGTCAATTGGATCAGACTCCAGTTCACAATGCTTTAAATAGTTTATTGTTTCCATGCCCGTGATTTCGTCACAGTCTCCGAACCCTAAAGTTTCCATGTGTATTAAAAAAAAATAATCGACAAAACAAAATGTAAATACAATTTTCGAATTGCGCTTATAAAACCTAAAATATCCGTTTCATTAAAGAAGTTGGTTGAATTATTCCACTCCAGAAATTTCGTCCATCGTAACCGTTCTTGTAGATATTCGGATTCGAAGTTGATGTCACTTTGCGTCGAATTATGCACTACTTGTTCAACCAGCACCGTGTTTGAATCGTCTACAACGAAATGCACGATTTTTGAGATAAATCGGCCAAATCGTTCTTGATACTTTATCATTTCCCAGATTAAAGGTTTCCTGTGCAATCTTTGGTGTGAATGAGTGGATTCTATAATGAAGAATTTATCCACCACGTGGAACACTTCGTTCAAATGTATTTCCAAAGTGTCTACGTCGAACCCGAGTTGAATTAAGATTCCAACTTTTCTGGGTTTTTGAAGTGCGCGGATTTTACATTTTATTTCGGAATGTTTTCTAATAGGTGATGGTTGACATGAGGCGTTGATAGGAATCAATGGTTCTTTAATAAGGAATGGAGTCAATAGGTAAATGAAGTCGTTAATTTGTTTCCATGTAGAGTTCAAGTTTCCCTTGGATAAATCTGAAGCGTATTCCTGCCAAGGAAATGTGTCGAGTGCTTCGATAAAATTTGATGGACGCGGAAAATGCGAATTTTGGTTGAAATAGGTTGCACTTCTTAGTTTTAGCCAATACGAATCAAAGGCAACTTCATGGTTACAGATTGATAATATTAATAACATGAGGACTACTATGATTAACAAAGTTCGATGGCGGGGTAGAGGATATGGTTTTAACATTGAATTTAAGAATTTTATTTAAGTCAAGGTACGAGACACGATAAACGTAAGCAGACGTAGGTGTTTCAGACGGCGATGTTAGTAAAATTACAAGTTTTTTTTAATGTCTGCAGGAATTTTAAATGTCATCCCGTTAATTATTGATTTAAAAGTTGGCATATTTTTGACACCAAATATATGTACAAAGACATTAATCCATGAAACCTTACTTTCCTGTCCGCTTTATTGCAGGACATTACATTTCGTTTATTTGTTGCTTTGCATGTAATAATAATTTACCGGATAAAGTAATTAGTAAAAGTAAACAAACTCGATATTAACATTACTTTATTATGACAGGCTAAGCTTGTAATTCGATCCACTCCACATATACCGTTATTACATACACAGGGAATATAAATTACATGAGAGAATTGTACAATCCTATGAACCCAGATCGCACTCTTCTCCAAGTGCCCCAATAATCGTTTTAACGTTCTTGAGTAGCGTCTGCGCAAAGAAATGTGCAGAGAAATCTGTTTGCCGTGACTCCTTGCTACAATTTGTCCCACATCCATAATGCCGATAATGATGAATAAAAGCTGCTTCTGGTGGGACGCGCATTTCTGTTGCATTTCCAACCGCTTCTGCCATCATATGGGTCCCTGGTTCAATAACTAGTTTTGGCACAGTGATGAATTTAGATCTTTGTGTGCAAATAGGAAAATTTGCATTTTAATAAATTTGCAAATTTAAAACTTATTGTTTTATATTAGACACTTCTTACCTTGTTCCATATGGATATAAATCCTTTTGACGTAAAACATATTTATATATTATTAAATCCTCCAAAATCAAACCATTCTTTGAAATTCTGTTTCCATTAAAGGCAGAGGACGGATAAGATCCAAAATCAGAAGCATAAAATACGCTAAGAAAAAGGTATTGTGCTGTAGGCCTATCATCACCAATTCTTTTATTACCATCCAGGTACTCAATTAGCTCGTGATAATTCCGGGTATGTACATAATTCGGCACAATATATTCATCAACATCCACCGACACAACGTATTTGGATAATCCCCTGTATCTAAATGCGCAATCCGTTCCCTGTGCATTTTGTCCGCTAACATGAAGCCTGGTATAATTTGGGATTGGCGGTGTCCAATTCAGCACGACAACTGGGGAATCTAAAATTGCGGAAATGAATGGATTTAAAAAATTTACGCTCAAAACTTAGATTTACTGAAATTAATCCAACCTTTGTTAACAGCTTTTGACTTCATAATGCAAGAAACTCTTGGTCCGATGGAAATATTGTAAAACGTAAAATGCGTGACGCCCATCATTTTACTAAATTCCAACCATTGAATAAAATCAAACACTTTGTCATAATCAAACATTGGTTGAACACAAATAGCAAATTCATGTGGTCTCGTTTTTTCTTCACGAGGTGGAACATTGATGGTCAAGATATTTGATAACTTGCTTATCGGAGTGGTACTAAAACCCGAGCTTATACTTGGGGTTGGCGAAACGAAGACGAATTTCATTTCCTCGAAGAATTGTGATTTATTTAAACCCATTCTTTTATTTTGGATAAAGTCAATGTCGCACAGGATAAAGGATGAACTGTAAAATAAGTTTAATTATAATTTCAAATTAACCGCGTTTTTTTTAATTACATAAGTTTTTCACCTGTATTCATATCCGTGAGTTGTATCTTTATTGTAGTCTATGGTCCCTGGCAGTACGCCAAGCTGGTTGTACTTCTTATCGAAAATGTGACAATACAGATCTGCTTGGGTGTATGATGGGGCAACAGCGACAACTCTTATTATGTTTGAATTTCTTGAAGAATAAATAAAGTTGGATCATACACTATCTATAAGGAGCTACTAACTTGTGATAAATATTACGCATTATAAAATTTACTTGTGGAAATCAAGGAATGCAGAATACACGAAAAATTTCGGTGTATTATTATCACGAGCAGATCCTCCAAATTCCGTGATTTCTTGCCAGTCGAAACTAGGATTTGAAATTTCTAGATGGTCATCTTCTAAAATATTTGCATTCTTGATGTACACCCATGCTTTATTTATTTGATGCTTTTCTGGTTTCAAATCCAGGGTCAGCAGATGAAGGACAACAAGTAAAGTACAAGTTACAAAAAATAAGTAAAATATCGTTGTGTTGGATCCTAGTGTACCACGCCAAGGATACATTTTAATGTTACTAGTAGTGTAAGTTAAAACTCCAGACTACATACAACAATCCTCAATATATTTGCGTATCTAATGTAAAATGTTTTACGGGACACAATATCCTGTATGTTGCCTAAAACTCAAATATTTAGTTTACCTATATAACAGTGCATTAATTATTGACCAAAATTTGTCACTTACCCACCGAAAGCAATAGCTGCTTTTACTTTGCGGTCATTACAGTTTTGGCAAAATATGTTAACATTTCGGAATACATCCACCCCGAGGAGTTCACACCTCATATTTTACTTTACATTTTTGTGTGCCATGATGCTTCTCATTGTATACAACGGAATCATATTCAATATAGTAAAACAGGTGATTATTCTACAATATAGTTATATTCGCAATTTATGTATATGTGCATAAAAATAGATTTTTATCAAAATTCAGCCGGCTTGCGCGAGAAACTTAACGGATTTTTTAATAAATGGAAAATTTCAACGAGGTGGACTTTATACACCGTCAGGATGCTACCCACCCTCTGGAAGTCCGATCGGCATAATTATTCCACTTCGCGGAAGAAAAGATCAATTTCAAACATTCTTAGATAAAGTCATTCCATTTCTACAACTCCAAATTATCTCATTTCAAATTCTCGTTGTGGAACAAGTTGACGACCTTCCCTTCAACAGGGCAGCTTTACTAAACGCGGGAATACTACTATTTGAATCGGATCCTAAATTAACAGATGTTAAAATTGAATGTTTTATTTTTCACGATGTTGATCATTATCCCGAAAATTCAGAAAACATTTATGAATGCAATGCCAAATCACCAGTGCATTTCGCTTCTGCTGTGGACAAGAATGGATATAAAATGCCGTATGGAACTTATTTTGGTGGGGTTGTCGCTTTCAGTAAAGAACAATTTGAACGGATTCACGGATTTAGTAATTGTTATTGGGGTTGGGGAGGAGAAGATGATGACATGTTGGGAAGGGTACAACACTTTGGGATGAAGGTGGAAAGAAAGCCAGAGAAAATTGGGAGATATCAAACATATAAGCATGCCGTGGAAAGTGCGAATCCGGCAAGATGGGATGTGTTAAAGAAGAAAGAACAACGATATAATACAGATGGATTTAGGACGTTAAAATTTAATGTTGTGGAAATTGAAAGTAGTTCTAGGTACACTAAAGTAAGAATTGATCTATCGAAACAGTTTACAGATGAAAAATGCTAGAAACGGGATGAAGCTTATTGTCGCTGGATAAATAAAATGGTGTCATATAAACAAATTATTTGTTAGTAATTTGCTCGTATGCATACTTATTTCATAAGGTTTTAATTAAATTAACTGAAATACTGCATTTTTAACTGCTATTTTGTAGTTAATGGCAAAAGCTAATGTCAGTTATCATTCTGCCTATTACGTCTCTCTGCAAAATGACAATTTAGTAATATTAGCGTTTATATTATGCATATTGTAAGACAATATAAAAATGGAGACCTATGCCATGCATCGATTATATTCATGTGTTACTTTAACTAAGGCATGAATTTATCAATTACATGATTATTAACAGGTAGCTAAGGCATACAAATAGCAAAGGGCGACGATTGCTAAACCAGTTTTCAAGGTTTTTGCAGCAGCTGCAACTTTATTGACTTTGGCATTATGTATATAGGTACATATTCTTTCCGGAGCAAAAATAAATTGAACTTGCAGTGAAATTTTGCAAGCTACCCAGTCAGTACTAATGATAATGACGAGTGAATTATATACATAAACAATTATAACAATATAAGATTAACCCAAGCAAAAAGCAACAAATTAAAAATATACTAAACACGAAATATTCGTGAAAATATAAAATGTAATCAAATTTCATCCGTAAATTTTTCCATCAGTTAAAACTGTTATTTTGCTCATCCAATGCACACAATCAAATCAAGACAGTATCAAAAAAATAATATTATTTTGAATTTTTGTAACAACCTTTATTATAAAAGTAATGTATTTCCTTATTTACTCCAGAACTGTCACATAAATGAAGACGGACGACATGGACTTCAGCAAGTACAAAAGTTTGGACAATGTAATCCAACAAATTACCACATTGAAAGATAAATTAAGAAATTTGAATCCCAAAGACGCAAAAAAGATTGACAGCTAGCTCAAAGATTATGCACGGCCAACAATTTGCTAAAGTAAACCTAAGAACAAATAGCAAAGACAAAATGGCAATTGACAAAAGTGCCGGACAAGTCACCAGGATTTTAACTTTGTGCGCAAAATATCACAAAATTGTACGTAAATTAAACAAAGCATGAGAAATGTCGACACGGTCAGCTATAGATATAAATGCGTTAATGGAATATGAAGATCGAATAGAAGTCATAATGAATAGACTTGTTGAGAGCTGCGATTTTGAGTATAATCTTCGTGATATTAAGAGCTTCTAAAACTTTAAAATTTGCGAGACGTTCAAAAGTAAAGTTGAGTAAGGCCAAACTGTTTAGGCATTTATCAGACAAAGAACTAAAGAAGGAGAAAGTGGAAACGATACAGAGACAAAAAGAATACGATGACAAATGGGAACGCTACGATTGCACAAGTTCAGTTTGTTTTGGGGGATGTAATCGCTGTGCAGATTAGAATAATAAGAAATTTTTTCATCCAAAGTCAGGCAAATTTTGCACGGATTTTTAGTAAGGATTGAGGTAAGTGAGTATATAAAATAAAGAGAAAATACATCAATACTTTTACTGTTGTAATTGCAATATTAAAATATTTCTTGTAATATTTCTTGTAGTTTTTGAAGTAGTAGCGACTTTAAGACGTCAAAAATTACCACATTGTACAATCAGAAATTATATAATTTTCAATATCAAGGGTTGAGTTATACATAGTAAATTAGTACATGCCAATAAAAGTAATTTCAGATGTTATTCCATCTCGCCCATCTCATCGTTTCCCTGTACTACCAATTGACAACATCATTTAGTGATCGATTTATGGTAATGTCAATATCATCCCATTAGTAACAGACTGAAAATAAGCTCCGTATTTATAGTTGCAAATTTACACCAACTATGGCCAATATTTTTCATGATCTCATAATAACATATAATAGCAACACAGCTTATGAATCCCCTCTACCACGTTGTCATACAATGCATACTCAACTCTGTTCACTTCGTTCCCAAGTTATTCAGAACCGCAGAAATGATTTTTTTGCTTGCACAATACAATGAACATTGTGAGCCACGGACAACACTATTTAACTTAACTAACATATCCTA
Source organism: Folsomia fimetaria (assembly GCA_034695645.1). Lineage (NCBI taxonomy): Eukaryota > Metazoa > Arthropoda > Collembola > Entomobryomorpha > Isotomidae > Folsomia > Folsomia fimetaria. Next base: position 19,356 of record JAQFZJ010000537.1, read on the forward strand.
CTCACACATTTATCACTTCCATTCCACAAATCCTTCTATACCATCCCAACTGAAATTCATAGTTAAAGCACATATTCTTTCCTTTTTGTCATATCTCTTCATATTGAACTGATGATTGCAAAAACGCATGCTGTGAAGAAGGTTTTTGTTATGATTTTTTGCAACATTGTTGATCCCACGACCATCAAAATAATACACATACATACATGTATGTAATATCGTTTGATTTTTCTAACATTCGTACATAAAATGTAAGATATGTGTATAGCCACATTGATTTGCACTCCTGTTTTAACTTGTAAATAATAAGTTTGGAATTGTGAAATAATTAAAGTTTATGTATCTGTATTACTACATTAAATTAGTCTCAAACCGTAACCATGACAACCCTACAATTCAAATATTGTCCACTGTTCTTTTTCATATTAATAGGAATACTTTATTATCTATACATTGTGGCAAGTAATGGACTCGCTGCAGAGAAATCTAAACAAGAGTTTGCAACGAGAAACTTAAATTCACAACCATCCCTAACTTCAACATTATCACAAACTACGTCATCAATATCCGGTTTCACTTCCAGTGGGAATGAGACAACAGAAGATTCTAAATGGAATGCTGCACATTCATATAAAGTTGGAGATGAATTATTGAAAACTGGTTGAGGTATGTAACTGCAATAATTCCGTATTACACGATTCATAGATAGCTGTCATTTTATGATGATATTTTTAGGTTCCCGCTAAGTCCGGCGATTAAAATAAAATTCGGAAAGCAGAAGTGACTCGGCGGATTGGATCACAATTAAATAATTTATTATAAACAATAAACAAATAATAATTAATTAAATTGTTTCTAATCTACCAGCAATCCACACAATTTATTACTGAAAAAGCAATAGACATTATTAATGTTAAATTCAGAAAACAATATTTTATTCGCAGATAAAGATTTTTGTCGAAATGCAAGTTTTTTGCATACTAGAAAATTACTACTACTGCATAAGGTAGATAGTTATGAACTAATATTGTTACCAACAACCAGCTCATGATGAGAAACTTGGCAAAATCAATTTGATCTGTTACCCGACATATTACTCACAACATGTAAAGGGTCCTTCCCCACTCGCTGTGATTTTTATGTAGAACATTGCATTATTATGCAAAGGGCAATGCAGATTATTTCCATAACCTAGCTTCTGTGGAAAGCTACATTGCGGGTTCTCCAGATTGCCACCCTTCCGGTGGTAGCCTATAATTATTCACAACGTAAAACATATCCTTACTTCTTCCCTGAAGGGGAAGTTTCTTTATGTGCAGATACCAGTAACAAACAAACTTTCTATTTCTCGCGTAAATAAGGGAGTGGGGATGTATTTGCAACATTTTCGCTAGTAAAGACAATGTATGACTTCCAGTAATATCAATACACACGCCGGGATTAACGCAGCAACCCATAGTGACCACATTATCCAAAACGTATAATATGATAATGTTATTCTTTTTTGATATATAAATAAACTGATGATAAATAATCTAAGCATGTAGAATTATGAGACACGTAAATTTAGTGAAACAATTGTTGAATTTTTCTATGATCTCATGAACATAGCTACTATTCCATTCTATGTCAACACATTTACTTGTGTAACTTGATTTTAACAAACAATATTCTACCCACTTCACATCTTTTTTGCTCACACTACACTTCTTTGCAAGCTGTTGACCATGCTAAAAATATTCTACATGGGTGAAATCCTATCTACAAGTTCCCCAACTGTTTATTTTTTGTGTAACTAGCCTACCCATCTTCTTGTACTCGTACAATTGTATCGTTCTAACTCTCTCACATGCCTACACAATGAAGAGGTTATATAAGAAACTGTTTCATATGCATGTCGTAATTTTTGGTCACATTGTTACTTTGAATGCATATTTTGATATACAAAATTATAATTAACGTTATTAGGATAGATAAAGTATAAGATTGTGTATAACCAAGCTCCATTGCACACTTATTCTAACTTCCAACCAATCCGTTTGGAATTGCACAATAAAAATTGTTTTATTGCAATCATGCGATTAAAGTATTTTACATGGTTATTTTGCATTCTAGTAGTTTTTCTAGGGCCAGTAGTTTATGGGTTATACGTTTTAACAAGTCTTGCACACAATGCAACTCATTCAAATCAAGTATTTGCACCGAAACAATTAAATTCGTCACAATCAATTCTACCTTCAACAATTGCATCATCAATATCCGGCTTTACTTCCAGTAAAACAATTACAGAAGGTTCTGGATTAAAGTTTACACCAGACTATATGGATGGAGAAATGTTATTTGAAACTGGTGGAGGTAACTAATCTCTACACTAATATCACATTTTATCTGATGGAAACCTTAAATTTTTATATTCCCAAAAAGTTGAATCCAGCAGTGCTAAAGGAGTGCAGTTGCCAATCCCGAGCTTCACCAATACAAGTAATTCAAGAATTAATTTGGACCTATTTCAGATAATCTTGCTCTCATTATTTGTATTTTCATGACTCTTCATTTTTATTATTTCCCCATTGTACAGAACTTTCTACTCTACAACATCAAGTTTATGATTTTAACTATAATCCTCAAGGTAGTAGCCATAATCAATATTCTGTTGGATCAAGCGGGGTTCTTCCTCTTCCGGACGTCTTGGTGGACAGTGACAAAAAATGAAGGTTTTGTTGGATATAAAAGGTTCACATAATAATAATGATAACAATGATATGTGTACGCGTCAAGAATATCATAAATGTAAGTTCATAAAAATTTAATTGTCCATTTTGTGATCGTGATGATTCATCAGTTGCGTTTTTTTACGTCTTAATAAATAAGATGTTAAACAATTCGTTTGTGGTGAGACGAAATGTTCAACATTTAATGATGAACAGTTTTGTTAAAAAGTCGGTGTTTTCTTGACATTGACATTAAGAGGAGGATATTCTGTATTTGAGTTCAATTCGGTTTTGGGACGTCAATAAAGTCACTAAATTTCTGTTAGCTAAATTGAGACAGGGGCTTGAGTTAGGTGCAAATCATTACACGGGCATATAAAATTAATCAGTTTTAAGATGGCGAAAAGCATCAAGATAACTGTGAATATAGCATTCTTCTAGTTCATGGAGACGATCCATTTTATGCAATAGCGTAGTTTGGGTTCGCATTCGACAGCTGTTGTCTCAAGGTAATTTTATAGTTCTTAAGAACTAAATTGTAATGATGTATTATATAATTTATTCCCAGTATCGTTCCTAGCAATGCCATAGAGGAAGACAATACCGTGACAGAAACGGAATATTTTTCCGACTTTTTTTATCTAATTAATAGCCAGGCATCCAAAGTATTTAGATCCCATCTAAAGCAGCTTTTAACCACACATTACGGACAAAACATACCGGTTCAAACATTTCTTTCAAAAGAGTCAGATGGGGCTAGGCTATATAGAAAATCCAAACGGAAACAGCAAAAGAATTTTACATCAGGGGATACATTTGAATGGGAGCTACCCTTAATCCTGGACACAATTGAATGCATTCAAAAATACAACCGACTACCTCGCACTAAAAAACAATTTACAAAGCTAAAAGAAATCCGATACATGCCAGCACACCACGAGTCGTGTCAATTAACTGAAGATGATTTTAAAACGAGTTATGCAGCGGGAAAGCAAATCAACGAAAAATTTGGGTTCGGGGTTAATCGTACATTGTGCTGGCATGAATGAGTGAGTAAAGAAATGAATGAGTACTTATGTGCATGGACATTTGTGATAATGGTCATTTCGCAGTGCAACTAGCCATTGGCTATTTTA
>JAQFZJ010000538.1:0-23199 GCA_034695645.1 Folsomia fimetaria
GCGTCAAAGAGACCGGGTCATCATACACGTGGACCATGACGCGGACTGTGACGTGAACGTGGACTGTCCACGTGAAGGACCGCGTCAAAGAGACCGGGTCATCATACACGTGGACCATGACGCGGACTGTGACGTGAACGTGGACTGTCCACGTGAAGTACCACGTCCAAGAGACCGGGTCATCATACACGTGGACCATGACGCGGACTGTAACGTGGACGTGGACTGTCCACGTCAAGTACCCCGTCCACGTTTAAATTTAGGAAAGCACTCCAGCCAGGATAAGTAATAGTTAGCTCGCATTGGTTTCATCAAATACGTGTAATGTCCTGACCGTCCGTAGGACGGGCTTAACTGCTAGTACTTTATGTCCGTAATTTAAGTATGTATGGTTGTATTTATGTAGTTAGTTATTTATGTTAGCTGTCTTTTATCTTTAATAAGATTTGTCAATGATTTTAAGGAGGGGCGGTGGTGTGGTGTTAGATATCGTGATAAACAAAGTTAAGATGAGGATGAGGAGGACAAAAGAGGTATGTGTGGAGCTGTGAGGTGTAAGTACAAGTAGCACCAAGTTGGATTTTAATCACATTCAATCACGTTAGTTTGAGACTTTCCCTTTCCCAGCAGGAAGGAAGGAAGAGGTGGAATGTTACTGTTGTTGTTGTTTGAGGACGACTTCTTGTTCAAGGGAGTGGAATTGAGTTCTTTCGTCCATTGGAGGTTGACATGGTTGTTGAATCCATTTCGGATCTTTTGATGACGCTTCGTAATTCAGCAAGGGCAGAGTGGATGCGGAAATGCAAGCGAGATTCGAGTGCATACCCTTTGTAATTGTTTCTAGAAGGAATAAGGAAACAAATAAGGGAAATGGTGTTACTACAAATTGTTGTCTTATGATAAGTTTAGTCGTGGTGACGTCAATGTGATGTCAAAAAGGGAAGGGAAAGGAAAAGTGGTGTGCATAGGAGTGCACACAAACTATTATGCATGCACCACCTGCATCTATCTACTACATGCATTCATGATGGTAGTTGCTTGGTTATGCAGTGGGGAAAAGGGATACTAGAGAAGAAAAGAGGTAGTATTGTTCTTAACTTAACTTACTTGGCATTTTCGAGGGTAGTGAGTGCAAGCTGTGAATTGCCCTGGGACCAGTAAGAAATTCCAAGTTCGTAAGTAGTATACGGGACAAGATATAAGTCTTGAAGGAGTTGCTTCTCGTATGATATGACCCTTTTGAAATCCACTTCAGCCTCATGAACCCTACCCGTGCAGTTGAAACACATTCCTCGGAGGAGGAGAAGGAGACACAAATTGTCCACGTAGTTGTTGTAGCCATCTGCAATTGAACAATGAGAGCAACGTAATCTTCAGTAATGAGCCAAATGTAGCCCAATTTACATTTCGGGAGCATAATTCTCTTGGGGTGGGTGGAAAAGGGCAATAATGAATACGGAATGATGATACGGAATGGGTTCCTCTCGGAGGAGAAAGCAACCAAGCTATATCTATCTGATTTGAAACTCAAAAGGAGGCAAGGGAATTGAGAGAGAGAGAGAGATTCGATACCTTTTTCCATTCCCAAGCACTTAATGTTGTGTTGGATGAGGCAAAATAAGGGCTGGACCAAGTCCATTTGTTTGCCAAGAACTTTACAAAAAAAATACACAGGATTACACATTAGCTTCAGTAATGAGTTTTGAGTAATGTGTTTTGTTATAATACCTTTGAATCCATTCCACAAATAAAGAAGCTCCACGGCTGGCAGAATTAATTTGTTTCCTTGAGCAAAGAACCTTTCACATTTCTTGACAGCGAATTTCTCCATAGGAATTGACTTTCCTGCAATTCGCTGCTTCCATCCGGGAATATCCCTGCACAGACAGACAAACAAACAAACATACACATACATGCATACACGCAAACTCATCACATCATCAACAATTCATTGAAGACAAGAAGAGAAAGAAGAAGAAGAGAGAAGGAGGATCAACTCATCATCCAGTACAGACCACCAAACAAGACGGGCAAACAAACCAAAACCATAATAACGAAACGGTGGTAGTGGTGATGATGATATCTTATTTCGAAACTTACTTAAACAACTTGAACAATTCTTCCCGTTCATCTTTTCCCAACTTTTCGTACATCATGCACATGAAGGAAGCTTTTTGGTAGCCGTAAATCGTCCGAGACCATCTACACATGTTGAAATACAGAAAAACCTTATTTCATGGTTTATATATCACTATTATACATTTTATGCCAAGTTGCTCTCCACTCTACTTGACATGAATAGAATAAGTAGAAAAGAAAGTTGGAAAAGGGAGATGGGCTGGGATCAAATATTTGCGAAATAATATGTCAGGTTTAAATAATAAATGGCAAAAGAGCAAAACAGTGTACTTAACTTACCGGCTTTCATGAAGGAGAAGATCGGCAAAGTCACGAGAAGAGATCCAGTCTTGTTTAAAGCTATTATTAAACCATTCTATCAATTCCCTCATTTCACCAACCAACCAAACAACCACCACATCTAAGAGAAAGTATTATTATTTGCATTAATTACTTACCAATTTGCCCACATGAGCTCCTACAGTAAATTAATACAAACACAATATTACTCAACAAATCCATACATGCACATATACAGAACTAAACAACATTTACCCAGTAACAGAGGTGATGAAACTGCACCCACTCACTTTGAGACTGCCAAGCTTTCAAGTACCAGTCAATCGCTGTCACATTAATTACACATGATGTTCTCATATACCTACTACTCCACTGCAAATATAATATATATCCTTACCTGGACGCATATTTCCAGTCACATATTCCAGCCTCCCTTTGAAGAAATTGTACCATACGCCTTCCGGAAATACCTGGAATGGAATGGGATGATCAATTTAGTTTAAAATAGTAATTCCACCACCACCTTTCACCCTGCAAAGCAATCAACAACAACAAGAACTCGACTCACTGAAAGCTGCTGATTAATCAGTCTTTCTGCTAAAGGTAGGTCACCATCCCCATATCCCAGCACGTAACTAACGAACAAATGAAAGCCCAAGAGGTTCATGGTGCATAGAATTTGACGCATAGAACCCTTCAAATCACTTCCAATGTGAAGTTGTTCCAGCCCAGTTTCCTGTGAAATGGAAGATATAAGATACACATGATGATGCTGATGATGAGTAGCATACATAAGTAACAACAATACAACATAAAACACAATTTGGTTTGAATTCAAACTTGTAGTTTGCATGCAAATTACGAGAGAGAGAGAGAGAGAGAGAGAGACAATATTGCATTGGAGAGAGAGAGAGAGAGAGAATAGATGAGTTTTCTCCTCATACTTTCACTCCACAATAATAATATTAATGTGCTAGGTGGTTTGGGTATGAAACAGAAGGACAGCTAAGGGATGGATGGATGGATAATCATAATGATAACAATAATATCTGCATGCAAATCACTACTCACTATTCTACATGACTCTACTCTACTTCTACTTCTATGATCTCTACCCGGTTTTGAATGTTATATTATGTAGTTACCTTGATGTCGTCCTATATTGTATGAAGCGTTAAAATGTAGAATTGTAAATAAGTAAATAAAACTGGAGTAAAAGTCAAGTTAGTTAATTAATTATGTGTTTTAAGTTGGAGCCATTATTAATGAATATAGTGCAGGCATATTATCAATTTAGTTAATGAATTATTTTTTCCAGCATTTTCAAAATTGTATGAATTTATACAGATAAACCCCACCCATTTCATTTGCGCATGCTGCCACCAAATTATTGATGATAATGGAAAAAGTGTACAAATCATTAAAATATAATGAACTCACCCGATTTCCAGAAAACCCAATAAACTCCAAAAGCTTCATAATTTTAGCAGGTAGCATAGATATCAACTATAATATAAAGAGAAGAAGAATGAGTCCGTAATAATGGTGTTAAAATTCAAGTGGGTGTAAATAAATGGACGATTTATGTTATTATGTTCCTATATTAAGTAGGATTTAGGTATTATTGCTATTGTATGTACCAGATTATAAGCTCCAACACCCATTCTCACACCTAATAGAAAATTGCATTATTGTAAATTGTGTTAAATTTCATGATAGAAAGAGCAGAATTATTATTTTTCTAGAAAATGCGAATATTTAGAAATTATTACCACTTTCAAAATGCTCCTTGTGAATGGATCCTTCCCAATTGCGAAATTTTAGAATGTTCCAGCATTCTCTGCAAATAGAATTATGACAGAATGGAATGAAATAATAAGAATAACAGGATCCAATGACTAACTACATGACAAATGTGTGAATAACAAATACACGGTAGTAGCATTGTCGTGTCATTTGAAAGGATTCATTACATTTGTCCTCACCTATAACATTTAAGACATGATCGTATTCGTAGTCCTCCTTTGACGAAACTAATGAGATTTTCATCTTCTATGAAAGTCAACACGGCCCTTAGCAGGAGGCACTCCGCATAGCAAAGCTCGGCATGAATCTCCACTGTAATAATGTAGTAATCAAATCAACAAAGCATCAGAATTTGGCTTCATGAACAAAAACAGCAGATGTAGAAGAACAGCAGTAGAATAGAAAGGCATCATCCACATCACATAATCTCACTACCTAGATATTTCTGTTTACCACCACACTTTCAGAATACACGTGTGTACATACAACATAATATATTAGAATCTCCGAAAACTTCTAATTATTGAAAAGGAATGCGATGCACTACTGATTTTCTAATAAATTTAATTGCCAACAAAATAACCTTCCAGGCAAATGAAATTCTGAATAAATAAATAATAAACTTTGCTTGCACACACATGTTTCAAAGCAAAGTTTAAGTTACATAAATGTCATTAATTTATTATTTACTCACCTTCCGTATAAGCGTCGTAATTCGGGCGTCGAACGATTTTCCCGAGCGATTCGTACATGGAATTTTTCTTTCTGAATTTGTTGCACACTTCGACGGATTGTTCTAGAGTCTCTGCTGCAGATGCGATGTGTTGCTGTTGTGTAGGTAATCATAATTCAATTAGTGGAGGAAAAGGAAGGAAGGAAGTAAGGCGAAAGAAAAGGAAATCACTCACTTGCTCAAATGTAAGGACTGCTTCCAGAAATTCAAAGACGCCGTAGCCCAAAGCGTGATACATTGACTCTTCCGCCCTGCACAATACAAAAAAATAAAAAATTGAGTATTTCGATTTTTAGAATCGTTCAGCTTCAAACTGTGCACCCACCACGGCTTCAGAAGAATTCTAGCCTCCGCAAACCGATTGTTCATGAAGAGATCCATGGCCATCTTTCCCTCTGCGATGCACATCCCCAAATCCATTGGTCCTGGTCTGATGTTGAATAATTTAGATGATTTTAGTAATTAATTGATTGGAATTAAAAATCTACGAGAAATTTAATGTTGTGAGTGAGTGAATATTATTTAGTATGAAGGGATGATTATATGCAGTCTATCTATTTCCTTGGTCAAATGAGTACTGAATGAATTTGCAGCTGGTTGGTTGGTCGGCGGGCGGTCGGCGGTCATATCATCATTTCGTTGTCATGACAACAATTTAATAAATTTATCATCATCTTTTTGCCTTCTAGACCAAAGCGTGTTAATGAATATTGTTCCATCCTATTGAATAGCAAGAGGGGTGGCGACGACGACAAGTGGTCAATTACGAGACGATGCGGGTGGTGGTGTAAGCAAAAGTGTTGCGAATTTGGGGAAAGCTAGCTGAAGACACTCCAACCCAACAACATGTACAGAAAACGTGGAAGGAAGTAAGTAGTAGGTGCGGAAAGCTAAAGTGACGGTGGTGGTGGTGGTGGTTTGGTCGGTGCATCGCATAATACACAAACTTTCTTTCCTTTGCTGTGGAGGAACTGTCTTCCAAAACTCAATTATAATTAATTTCCTTTCTCTTTTCTTCTCCTTCCGACAAATGCCGTGGTGGTGGTGCCTGCCTATCCTTACAGTCTGACAGACGGGTTGGTTGGATGGATGCCTTTGCCTTGCTTTTCTGTTCAAAAGCACCGTCTTTTTTCTTTCTTGGTTCTCTTATCTATCTTTGACCGTTCAACCAAACTATGCCCTTGTACAATGTCATGCTTTCTTCTTCTTGTGTTTCTGAAATAGTCCATTGACTTCCATTTTATTTAATGGGAAGGATGAATGACTAAGAATGAAGTAAAGGCATCGTTGAGAGGTGCTATGGCATGACCGTTATGGGACAGATTTCACGCCACATAGAATGAATAGCAGTTTTAGGGACAAACTGGATCCTGTGCATATCAATATTTAAGCTACTAATTTGAAAAAGAGACTGTATGCACTATGAATAACAGACCCACACCACCATGGATTCATAAGCATGCAGATGGATGTTACGCGGATGGATACCATGTACTATCAATTAGGAGAGTGACTGGGAGGCAAGCAGAGCAGAATAATATTTAAATGTTGAAAAGTAATAAGTATTACAACAATGTGGTGGATGGGGTTTTTACGTAAAAGTGAGGTCCACTTACTTGGCCAAGTACTCCTCCGCATCATAGAATGACTGCAATAACAATAAAAAATAAGAGTAACAATCACTTTCACTACTTGAAATGCGTATAATAATAGGAAGAGAGGTTTTTGGTCGGGCTGAAGTAAACGACATGACTTTTAGTAAAGTTGTGGGTCATAAAACATTAAGAAACACTCTTAAACTGTAATATCGTAATGGATGGACTCCTGCCATTGTGTAAGTAAGTAAGTAAGTAAGCATTGTGCAATTCGTCTCGTATTTCCTCTTATTTTTCCACTTTCTTGGAGTAAAATGGACTTTTTATTCCATCCGTTCAACTTTTGCATCACATCACATCATGCACACCACCTTCTACTTTCACCATAACTTCAATAAAGAAAAAGAATGGAATGGTTTTTATATTCTTACGTCTTCATCTCCATCAGAGTCGCTCATAATACAGTCCACCACCGACACCACACCACACCAGTGGCAGAGTCCAATTCAACGCAGCAGCAACCTAACCAACGAACGACACACACAGGACAGGACACAAGAACGTATGGACTACAGGTGGGGTGGTTGGTTAGGTTGGGTGAATAATACGGGTCCTTTCACTTGTTGATTCTAATTTCATTCCCTTCTTTTTCTTCCTTTCTCCTGATTGTCTTCTTCTTCCCGAGTAAAAAGTAAAGGCACCACCAAACAGCGGAGAAAAGGAATGAAGAATTTAAAGGGAAGGGACCAGTCTCACCGTTTGAAGTTGTATTTTCACCTAAAAATGTAATGAGAAAATAATACAGGTTTTTTTTATACATTGGAGCATAATATATAGTTATTATATATATTATTACTCTATTCTATTCTATACTATGCCTGTGACTCTATAAGAGTAACTTTCCCTTTGCAGTAAATTTTGCTTTTGTAAAGTCAAGTTTGTTAGAGAAAGTTGAAATAAAGATAATTGAAGCGCAGTATATTCGGGCCAGAGAGTGTCGTGACAAATAATGATAAACTGTTCCCTCCAGGGTACAAGAGAGTCCGAATGGAAAAGTTTAAACTTTTCCTGTTGATCTACTTCTTCTTTACACAAGGACATTTTGAAATTTCACACTTCCGCCCAATGTTTATCGCCCATTGGAGATTTGATAAATATAAAGTTTTAAAATAAAACAAAACGTGGCTAAAGAAGAAAAGAGGGAAGTTGGAGAGAGAATTAACCATTAGGATAGAACACAAGGACACTGAGATAGCATCATTGGGGACTCCAAACTAATTGAGAGCACTCAACGCCATCCCAACCCAACAAGCAAAAGTCCAAATGTATGCCTCTCATGCATTTGAAATAGTGTCGGGTAGAAAATAATAAATCTTAATCTTGGACACACAGGTTTGAATCAATGTTTGCGAAAATGTTTGTAGGGTCGATTAGAAGTGCGGGAGCAATGCCAAATAACAAAAACTCTTTGGTGGTGCTATGTCCAGAAGAGAGGGAAAGTCCATGAAAGGAACCAAACCACCACACCACACATATTTCCAAACTTTTTTACCCGCATAAAGTATATATACAGTAGAGAAGGAGAGAGTCGTATTACGTCCAAGATGGAAATAAATGCTTCTAACATTGCATATTAATTGCAAATTATCTCAAGGGAACAAGAAAATTAAAACTCCTTTCTTATCCATCCACTCATGCGTGATCATTGCTGATGAAGAAAATCAGACAGGAAGAAAAGTAAAGTTTTCCTAAGTTGGTCACCAGTTCTTCGTTCGTCTATCCGACCAACCAACCATCATCGTCGTCATCCAACAGGCTTGCTTAGTAGCTCTGTTCCTTTGGGATTCCGAAAATTTTGAATTTTGGTCGCAAGCTTGCTCTTCTTCGACTTTGTCCACATGCGAAATAAGAAGAAGAAGGACTGACTACTTTCACCTACACTGGCGGAATACAAAACAAAGCAAGAAAAGGGTAGCCAAGCATCAAGTGCAATTATTATCCTTTTCTTCACCACGACGAGAAACGAGAACTTAACTTAACTTTCTCTCAGGAAGAAATATTCACACAGTTTCCTTTCCTTTTCTCCGTTCTAGTTTCTATATACAATCTTCTGTGAGGAGCTCGGTAAGTAAAACTACTAACTTAAGTTTAAGTCGGAATGTAAGTAATGCTGTAATAATAATACAACTACAACTACTTTTGAATATGAAGTTAGAAGCATATTTCTGATCTGAGAAAGAGAGAGAGAGGCAATAAAGAGGAGAAGAAGAAGCTACAAATTGGCCCATGCTTATATTATTTCGACATAGAGAGAGAGATAGATAGAGAAAGAAAGAAAGAGGAGGAAAAGGAAGTATTTCTATATCTTTCTCCATCGAAATTCCTTCCGTTTTTTCATCTTCTTCTTCTCTTTCCACATTTCACATCCAACAGGAACTGACTGTCATTAGTTTGGATGGACAAGGGGAGGGTTGCCACATTTCAGAGTTAATCAGTGACGTCAATGTAAAGTCCGGTGATGCTGTCGGGGGATGGTTGGCTGATGGTTGGTGAGGTTGTCTAGGCTCATTAAAGGGCAACTCTAGTCCAGTCCAACCAAGCTTTCACCAGCCAAGCTTTCACCAGGGAGGACTGGACTGCGACTCACTTTACTTTACATTACAGACTGGACCATCCCACAAGGACGACTGGACTGACTGATGATGACATTTGATGATACCATAGACAAGCAGCAAGCACTATGTACTGTTGAAAGAAAGGACTAAAACAACTGTCTTGTATGTATGTATGTATGCATGCATATGTAGTCACATTCACATTCACCACACTTTATAGTTGTGGTGGATGTCTCAGGGATGCATGTAGATATAAATTGAATGAAGAGTGGAGTGGAGCAGTAGTAGTAGTAGTACCACACCAAATAAATGACCAACTTTACTTTCTCTCAGTCAGTCAGTCTCCACGGTGCTGCTGCTGCTGTGCTGTGCATTCATCCCTTTTTTCCTCCTCTACAAGTATGTATTATTATATTTATAAAGCAGTGCATGTATGTATGTATTCATATGGATGTATGTAGTAGCCTCCTTTTGTTCCCATTTTATTTTTTGCCCTGCCCGAAATCACCCCAGTCTTTGTCGCAGACCAGAGAACAGAATAGTGCTTCATTCTGAATTGGAGTTTGTATGCTTTCTTTCTTCCTTTCTTTCTTCGTGGTCTGGTGTATGGACTCTGGTCTCTGCTGCTGGTCCATCATGGATGGAGTCAACTAAACTCAACTCAGCGGCGATTACTCATTTGTAGAAACGGGGTTACTTTTCCGGTCAGAGCAGCCAAAGAACATTTTCATATGGACATACATATGTCTGACACACACTACACGGCACTATACACTACTCGGCGGATTATCCTCTATCTTACCATGCCACCACTACTTTCTCCTATTCCTCCACCAAGGAGAAAGTTGATGTTAAATGCATGCACTCTTAATAACTCAACTGCGTCAAACTGAGAGAAAAAAAAACAACATGAAATTTGGTCTGGTTTGTGGTATTCTTTCTTTCTTTTGCATATCAAAGGATAAATTGCTGCCGGATGTAAAATTGAGAAGATGAGAAAAGAAAGAGTTGCAACGAGAGGAAGTCATTCTGTCAGAGTCCATATCTATCCGCTATAATATAATACGCAAACTATGAGACAAGACAACCACTTTACTTAAGTTAACTTTACCAACACCGCATAATATGATCCATATCCCAAAATACATACATACCTAAACCTAACATGCCATACTTTAATATATATATCTCTTTGCATATACACACATCACACACGACACTACCAACACCCACAGACAGTCTCCAATTTCTTGAGCATGAGACTGCAGGCATTTCCTGAATTTTGACATAAATGGCAGGAGAAAGTCAGCCACACCACCGTTTTTGATTTGGTGGTGTGGTGCACATCTCATCTCATCTCATCTCGTGTAGCATAAGCAATCCGATTTGGTTAAGGATGAATATGGATGGGAGATACAAGCAAAAGGCAAGTATTGCTTCAGGCTGGCAGAAAGATGATACAAAAGTTTTATTCCTCTCATCCTCTCTCTCTCCTTTCACCCAACCCAACCCAGCCAGCAAATGTCCCTGTCATAACAACTCCTCCGACACATTATTCCATCCAAAAGCTAACCTAGCGAAACAGAAAAGAATAAAACAGTGATAAAATAGAATGTGGAAAGACTATAAAAATCTGCTCAACAACTCCAATAAAATCTTGGTGTGGAATGGATGGATTGGGACCAGCAAGAACAGATAGATACCTACAATAGCGTCGTAATAACGTAACCCTGCAAAGAAGGAAAGAAGAAGAAGGGAGCCATGCATGCCTTTGCCAAACAAAACCAACCTTCTTACTTCCATTCAACGGTAACGACCCAGTCAAAGACTACGAGAGAAAAGAAGAGAGACGGATACACTTTCGCCAATGAAACATAAACATCTTTCGCCCACAGTCTTCTCTTTTCCCTCCTGTCATTTTTTTGTACTTTTTTATATTACCAACTCAGGTCAGGGACACATCATCAAGATTCGAGACCATCATCAACCATTATGTACATCATCTGAACGTACGCTTTTGCTTTGCTTCTTCCATCATAAGAAAAAGAACTCAACCTAAGCATCATCATGCCCTGAATTCACATTCTTCTTTAATGATTTTATTCAACTACTTCATAATTATAAAACACTTTATGCTAATGGATCCACCAAATTGGAGGAGGCTTTGCTTTTCAATTCAAAGGGCACTTCACTAACACATACATAAACTACTCACAAGGACTAAATCATCATCATCATTCACAACCCCTTCCCAAAATAAGTTTGCAACTCTACACTTTTTAAATATTCAGTTAAATTATGCGTGGCACTTCATAAATGTCAATAGCCACTCACTCACTCAGCTTGTGTAGTATATATTGCATCACACCACATTACATTACATGATGGTGAAGAGAGGAAAGTGGATGGATGGATGGATGAAGATGAAGGAGGCTTGAAAACAACATTCCTTCATTGCTTCTGCCTGTCATCATAACTTTCACCTTGCGATTCATGGCCACAAATCTAATACATACATACATACATGGTTTTGTACAGTAAGGTACATATGCAGGGTTATTTTTGTTTGTCTATATGTAAGAACCATTCGGACCAGCAGCATTTCCATAAACCTGTCATTAATCTATCTAATACTACAAGAAGAGGTAGTTTAGTTGAATGTATGTATGTATGTATGTGCCTTTGCTATTCACCCTTAAATAAATAATATAAGATGGAGCACTAATGATAAATTATTTAAATGCGGATGTTGGAGAATTGGAAATGCCACCAGACGACTAGAACAGTGCAGTGCTCCAGTTTTGCAACCGAATATAAGGATCCATTTTGTAATGTAATAGGTACGAAGGAACATTGTTCATGCCAACAAGCCGTGAATCAACTGCATGCAGCATACATACATGGTACAGTCAGATGATATAATAACTCATACCCGACCGACAAACAAGGAGATTGAAGAATACGAATGAAAATGCAGAGTGGAGTGGGTATATGTAAGTAAAGTAAGTGATTTTGAGTGAGGAGAAAGTTGTGCTTTCTCTTCAAACACAAACGGGTTGTACGGACTGCGGGCGCACCCTTTCCACAAATTACTGCACTGTACTCGTAAATCCTGCCGGGTACAACTTTCTCCTACACTATTTTACTTTACAGAAGAAAACCGGTCAAGTTTCATAATTATCGGTGGATTTAGTATTGTAAGGTTAAAGAAATATAAACTAAAGGTAAACACGGTAATTATCATGGTAATTACCTTATTAGACAGATGGTGATGAAGGATTAAAAAACATGTAAACAATTTAAATTACCACTAAAACACTCCAAACCAAAAACTGGACTGCAGGAGACAACTTAAAATCTCGAAAATACGAGTATATATAATAACAAGCCGCAGACAAAATGGTCACAAAATGACAATAAATTGAATTAACTAACTAAACTAAATAACACTTCGGTCTAGCGGCATTGATCCATAAAAATATGTATGGAACACAAACACCTCACACACGGACGCCGCACCGTACCACGCCACACTTATTAAGTCCATTAAAAACGAACAACTGCCAATTATAGGCAATGGAGTTACGGATGGATGGACAGTTACCAAATACCATTAAATAAAAATAAAAACAATGTTCAGGAAGGTCAGCCCAGAGATTATACCTACAGATTATCTCATTAGTGAATCATGGCAATATATTATTCCGCAAATATAATTTACGCTGATGGATAATAATGATCCATGATTTTAGGGACAAAGCGTCCTCTCTTCGAATATTTATACCTGATTCTGATTTATGATTTTTTTTAAATCAACTGTTTTATTTAACGACTACATATTCCTTTCGCACGATAAATGGTCAATTTGAATTTGAATGAAAGTGTTAAAATTGACAGAACAGACGAAGACCGAGTGGAATGCACAATTTGATGCCATCATGAAATATGTACTTTATCTGTTCCATTGTGTGCAACTTAGCTAAAGAAGAAGCTGTATATTATTAACTCTTGATTTGATAACAGGGATGATGATTACACATGATGTGGCACATGTATTATTGAATGAATATGTATACTGCCTCTATGATTGAGCTCGGATGACCATATTTAAATAATAATAATAATAATATAATGTGTGATATTAAATAAATAAAGCCCACATAACGAACGGTTAACTTATAGCCCCAATTTCTCGTTATCTGTCCAATTTAGTTGCCCTTCCCACGCACACACATGCATAACTGTTATAGATATGTGCTTATCAGGAATATATTTCAGATATCTTCGTATGCAAGGGCAAGGGAATAATGATGATATTAATGTCAATATGGGATATGCATATATACATACATGCTTCTTATTCATAATAAGCTGGTTTATTCTTAGCAAATCATTAGCATAATATTGATTTTGTCTACACCTTTGCACTTTGCATTGCATCCCTATCATAATACAGATATACAACTTTAAATGAATCACAGCAAGATCAATTTTTTTTAAATATTGGAATGGATGTTGTCT
Organism: Folsomia fimetaria; assembly: GCA_034695645.1. Taxonomy (NCBI): domain Eukaryota; kingdom Metazoa; phylum Arthropoda; class Collembola; order Entomobryomorpha; family Isotomidae; genus Folsomia; species Folsomia fimetaria. Next base: position 13,689 of record JAQFZJ010000538.1, read on the forward strand.
CATGCAGTGATAAGCAATTAAAAATTTGAAAGTTTGATGTTATCGAAAAATCTAAAATTTTCAAGAAACTGGAGATATGCATTGTACATAAGCACTCCATAATTTTGGCCTGTGAAACCCTGAAAAATGCATAAAAAATAATAAAATAACAAAATGGAAGCATTAATACATAAAATGACGAATTTATTAGTTACATCATCGCATGGTTGAATTGTTAGTAAAAATGATTGTTTATGAACTATTTTTAACAAATGTTAATAAATTATGAATACTGAATTACACAAATAAAATAAAAACAGAATAATGTATTACCCATCTAAAATGCTGCAAATTAAATAAAAAATCAAAAGCTATGGACCACATACTATAACTATATCCTATTCGCTTTACTAATTTCAAACAATAATTAATAAATAAAGACGATTAATTAGTGCACAGCGTTTGCGTAACAAACCAATATGCAAATTTGATGTGTATAATATAATAACAGCACACACACCGGTTAATCTCGACGTCGACGGATTATCCTTCCCTCCTCCTAATTGTGCGTTGTTGTTTTCTGTATGTATGTAATTGTTATGTAAAGATTATGGACAGATTATCCTCCTTCCATTTCCATGGGGGTAGGTAGGTAGGTGGGGGTCGGGTAAATTCAGCACAATAAATTTCCTTAAAATTACATTTGTCTTTGGTTGGTTGCGCAGCTGTTTCTAATTAAGACACTCCACCTCTCCTCCTTCTCGTCTTATCCAAATTTACGTGAGTACACCCATTCTGTTACACCCACACCCACCCACCATAAGGAAGGGCTCTTATCTTATCAGGCGAAAAAGGGCGCAATAATGATTGAGTAACAACGTGGAGTAGAGGCAACTTCTCATGTGTTCTGTATGTATACTTTACATTACACAATCAGATGTTTCCCACACAGGAATCCAGTAAAATTGCGATATGCCTGAGAAAGAAAGTGCACTGGGTTAGTGTAGTATGGAGACTCCACATATTTTGAGGTCATCATAGGTCATTTAGAAGTGGACGAGGTCATAGATTACCACAAATGATACTGTGAATGATTGCATGTTTAAGGGTCATGCTTGTGTGGTGACCTACAGTATTGTCATGATATGTATGAAGTAGGCCTGCCTGTCTGCCCTGTAAGGGACCATGTATTGTAAGAAGCGTCCACTCCAGTCCATCAGATCTCAAGGGGTGTGCCTACCCAAAAAAACTGTCCACTTTTTTGAAACGCTTTGTCAAAGTCGGTGGACGATGTGGATGTGTAAATAACAGAGGTGGCCGGGAAGTTCGAGTCCATTTGTGACGAGATGGCAAAAATTAGAGGTTGACACATAAAGAATAGCTTACCTATTAGTTTACTTCCCTTCCGGCTTATTACGTAAATTATTAAGCTCTAAAATTTGCTGCACTGCACCCAACCACGGTCAACTAACTGTATCCGATTTAATCTGTTTCTTTTTAATAAAACTATATAACCCCCACGTGTGTAGGTCGAAGGTCCTACCCTGACATGAAAGGGGTTCAGTTGTGACACTTGGTTTGGTGGTGGTGGGAGTAGAAAGTCGTCGCTTTTGTTGAGCATAGTTCCTCAGCCGTCATCATGGAGAATCAGAAGGGTGGAGGGGGTGGTGGCACTAGCGGCGGAGGACCTGCCAATGCAGCTGAAAATGCCATGTCTTTCTGGAAGAAAAATAGCAAAACGGTGCCTGGAAGGTGTGTGCAGATTATTATTTGAAGGGATACAGAATGATATGAATGTGTATCATATTATTAATATTTTTATTCCAGACCCAGTCCACATAAAGAAAGCTTAACGTGGAATAGTAAAGGAAAGGGGACGGGAACCTCATCGTTTCAAGATTTCCAAGATAGTGTCAGAGACGCTTGGGATATTGAGGATGACGAGTTTAGCGTGATGACATCAGGTTCGTACATAATAGTTCATGCAGGATGATCAATTTAGTAAGGAATTTTTAGACGATTTTTGTTTGTATGGGTTGAATAGAGATACGAATTAGCAAGAAGGTCGCTCAGTCTGCTGCTTTGAATGTGATAAATAGTCATCGAACTGGAGGACCTGGAACATCCTCCCAGATTACGAATGCACAACCTGCTGTCCATCAAAACCATGTCATGGGTAATAATAAGGCAGCCGAAGCTCCGATATCTTCAGAAGGACAGACAAGGTTGTCTCAGCAGTATGAAGGAAAAATATTACGTAAGAAATAAACAAAGACATAAAATTAAAGATGAATTAATCTTGAAATTTAAGATTCAGTAGGTTAATTTTTTAATTATATGTGTGTAGCCTCTAATTCGCCTATTTTGAGAGAGCCTAGGGACGAGTATAGTCCCCCGTCCTCGGCAAAACTGCCAAAATCAGCGTCCGGAAAACCTAAAGTTATTACTCGGACGGGTGAGTCGATTTTTGTGAAATTTTAATGTAATTTATGATATTTTACGAATATTATAATTAATTTTAAATCTTCAGAAACCGAAAGTGAACGAGTAAAAGCAGATAAAATTAGAAATTTACTACAGGGGCCAAATAGTACAGATCTGAAAGCCTTACAATCACTTAGTTTCTCAGGGCTTCCTTGTTCAGGTGATTATTTTAATATAACAATATCCTTCCTTAGACATTCAAATTGTGGAACTGAACCATAATGATTTTTTTCTTCAGTACGCGGAACAACGTGGCAATTACTTGCAGTAAGGAGGACATTTTCATAATATTAATTTTCTTACACCTATATATCATTTAAATAACATTACTTAATTTTGCAGGGGTATTTGCCAGCCAACATGGAAAGACGAAAACAAGTTTTAGAACGAAAGCGTGAAGAGTATTGGAATTGTGTCAAACAGTACTATGATTCTAGAAAAGATGAAGCGCATCAAGACACATTTCGCCAGGTGTGTTTATATAATCATAAGATTGCATTGTTTTTGTGTGTTTCATTTGTTTTCTTTTAATTCCAGATTCACATAGATATTCCTAGAATGTGTCCCTTAATTTCTTTATTTCAACAAACCGTGGTCCAAGAAATTTTCGAAAGAATTCTCTTTATATGGGCAATTCGTCACCCAGCTTCTGGATATGTCCAAGGAATGAACGACCTTGTTACACCGTTTTTTGTTGTGTTTTTAGAAGAAGTGCTAGAACCTTGTAAGTACAGTATATGAAAGATTCGGATTGAAATTGTGTTTAATATGGAACGTTTGTGAAATTCAATTAATTTGTGTACAGCCGTAGAAGTCGAAACATTCGAAGTTGGAAATTTACAAGAAGAACAACGAAATAACATAGAAGCAGATTCGTATTGGTGCATGTCCAAATTCTTAGATAGTATTCAAGTAAACTACATCTTTGCACAAACAGGGATTCAAGAAAAAGTAAAGAAACTGAAAGAGCTCACCGAACGAATTGACGGTAAGGATGATGCACACTAATAATGCATGTTTTTATTATGCAAGATCCTGACTAAAATCACTGATATTATTACAAACAGCCGATTTGCACATACACCTTCTACGCCACGAGATAGACTATCTTCAATTTTCATTCAGATGGATGAACAACTTGCTAATGAGAGAACTACCTTTAAGATGTACAATCAGGTTGTGGGACACCTATCTCGCAGAACCTGACGGTTGTGGCTCAATCCTAATTTATGTGTGTGCCGCTTTTCTCGGACACTGGAGAGAACAATTGTTGAAGCAACGAGATTTTCAGGTATTGAACATAAACTTTAACAAACGGAATTAATTAAAACATAACATTTTGCATTAACTAAATTCTCTTTTTCTAGGGACTATTGCTTTTACTACAAAACTTGCCAACACACAATTGGGACAGCGCAGATATTGGCCTAATAGTCGCGGAGGCGTATAGATTGAAATATACCTATGATAATGCACCAAAGCACTGGCACTAAACTTTCAGAAAATGTTCCGTATTTTTATCCAAAGGTTCGTAATATTTTATAACCAAAAAGTAAACGTAGTTTTAAAAAATTCTGTAATTTAGATCCTTTTTAGTGTGTATAATGATTGATACACATTTTTACTATCTTAAAAATTAAAATAATGTCAATGTAATTATTTGTTCTGATCTTTTTTGTGTAATAAAGTCCAATTTTATAGATGACTTATAAAATTAATTGCGCTCGAATATCATGTTCCTCGTGCAAAGTTATGCAAATAAAAACAGATCTTGAGACGTTTTTGAAATTTAATAATCACAACAGCAATAATTTCATCTTATAATAAACATGGAAATATTCAGAATAATACGAGACTAGAATAACACAACTTGTGTACAGTGTTTCATTAAAATTCATACTTCTCCATAATTTACAAACAAATTAAAAAGTTAAACATTTCATAAATTAATTACCAATTCAAAATTAAAGAAATTCTTCATTTTCAACATTCCAATTTAAGTTTCTCTCTCCATTTCGATTTCTTCTCATAAAATCTGATAAAATTTCTGATCAATTGCAAAACTAAATTAAAATGTTAATATAAAATTCAACTAATTGATTAATTAATAAATTTAAAAAAAATCTTTTTATAATTTTTACAACATGATTGATTACATCATATCCTCAGGAGACTTTTCAGTGGTTTTGTACAAGTAAAAGTTAGAGCAGCCATTTTTATCTAACTTTTAAAAGGACTCCCCACACAAAAATAAATTATAATCTGGAAATCAACCTTTCATTTAACAATTGTTGATGAAACTACAGTACACTACTTTATCATATTATTCACAATATGTATGTATGTATAATAATCATTCTATTAACAACTTTCTTTTTCTTTGCACTACACACTTAAATTATTATTATTATAATAATTACAATTTTAACAATTATAATTTGATTATATTACTTTTTGTCGTGAATTACGAGATTTTCTAAGTACACGCTTTACTTTACTTTACTTTTTAAAGTTTATATTGATCGTGGCCACAATTTTCTAACCCTTTCTTTGTCATGCATGCATAATGTACAGAAATAATCTGTATGCTACAACCACCCACTATAACCAAACTACCAAACCTGCTCCCCTTTCAAAAATCAGAATATTATTTAATTTCACAAGTTGATAACTTTTTCTGCTTCTTTTTAATACAGACAACTCATCTTTTTTCTGTGTCATGCATGAATAGTAGAATAATACAATACACTGGTCCAGTTAGTTCTATAGCGTTTTTTGGTTCAGTTAGTTAGTTAGTTAGTTAGTGTCATGAATGATTGGCTTTTTTGTATGTGTATAGTCGAGCAAATGGTCCCACGGAGAAGTTTTAACCTGATTTGGCATTAAGTTAATTGTCAGCACCACTAAAAACTAAAGACTATAATAGCATGTCTCTCTCATTTAATTAATTAATTAATAGCATAATAATTAATAATAATAATGTCACTATTTAATTAACTAGTCATATTTATATATGTAATTTATATACACAGTCATTGCTTGCATAATTTTTGAGGAAGCAGAGAAATTGCATTGCAATGCTTCACAAAGTCTACTCATCGACTATATAATTGATAAATATTATTATTATTAATTATGTAATAACAACTATTAAATTGAACTTGGTTTAATTCTACGAGTAATTAATTCTACTCAACTTTTCTAATATTTCTGCTCACTAATTGACTAACATGAAATAGTGCAAGTTTTGCATAGTGAAGTTTTACAGTGCAATAATAATATTATTATTATATTAATGTCTAAAATCTACAATCATTATGTACAATATACAGTATGTTTTTGTGGAAACCGTCGTAGTTATGTTTTTTGATCTTAAATTGGGTCTGGTCTGGTTTATTTTGCTGGCTGATGTTAATTTCTTGGATGGTATTTATGTCTCTTTTGCCGTATGCCATGTGGCCTTATATATATAGAATATTTTTAACAATTAGTTTTATACAGAAATGTAATATTATCTAGATACGATTTTGGCATAATTAGTAATTATGTAGCATAGCATGCATATATAATGGCATGGTAAGAATTATATATATATATATATATATTTACATAGATAAGAACAACAACAGCATGTAATTTGACTGAGGTTATGGCTAACGTTGATGCCAATTATTCATACTAATGAATGAATAACCTGAAGCCAATGCATGTGCCTTCTTATGCTGAACAGTATATTCGCAATATTATAGCCAATTCATTTATTACGCAATTAATTGCATAATATAGAATACTTGGCGTGTATGATACTAACAATAATATATGTAGCATTTTAGCGCTATTAATAAATGACATTGAATACATACGTCAATCACTTTACGTTGGACACAACACAAATAATTATACTTTTCTAAAATCTACAACTTTTACTTATCATCCATTTTATGTATAGTAGATAAGTACACACATTAACTATAATTGGATTGGATAGGATGACAGCATCTGTACATAAAGATACTTTGCGTCACTATTAACTGATTATTATTGGTCTCTTGTGTCACCAGGGCCACCTAAGTCGAAAAGGCCTAGGCCTATCTATGGCCGAACTATAAGAAAGGTTAAAGATTATGATGCTAATTATCTGTACGACTAGTTTGGTTAAGAACTATACATTCTAAATACACAATGTGTGCATTTTTACAATGCATGCTTAACTTTCTCCAAATATTCTATATATGTATATACATGAATATACATGTGTTATGCTTAGCTATGGCTCAAAAATGGGTCGACATAGTGGTCAAACCGCATTTCGCAGAAGGAAAGCAATTAAATAGTTGATTATGTAATATTTACACCTTATCCTTAAAAACTGCTAAATGCTGTATATATACATAATACACGTATTTATCTATGTTATCAATCTATACATTTATGTGTAATCATCATCAACATGATCAAGTTAAGAGGATTAATTGGATCAAAGGAGTGAAAGGAGAAAGTAAGTAATTAATTTACTTTACTCTTGTTCCTCTTCGTCATTTTTGTAATTGACGTACCGCACGGATGACTTTTCTCCCAGGATGAGATTCTTTTGCTCTTCTTTTGTTGGTGGGGCTCTCAGCATGAACAGGGCTGGAGCATACATGAAATTAATGATGGCAATTCCAATGAGCATCCATTCAAAACCAATGTTCTTTACTAATGTCCCACTCATGGCGGGTCCTGTTAAGTGGAAAAAAAAGAGAAAGAGGAGGTTGTAATTTAAAGATCAATAAGATTTTCAAGTCCATGAAAGAAAGCCAGTTCCTTTTTTTAAGTGCATGAGTGAAAGTGAACATGACTAACCAATCGCAAATCCGAGACAAAAAGCCACGTCGCCAATGGCATAGACGGAGCCGTAGACAGCAGCATGGCGAATGTCTACCAAATAGCCCAATTCTGGCATCATGGACGAATCAACCATTCCAATGGCAAATCCTAGTCCGGCATTTGGGGCAATCAAATGATTTATGTTGGTAGCCAATGGAATCTAAAATGAAAAGGAGACATGATATCAATCAACAACAACAAGGAGGAGGAGAAAGCAAAAAGAAAGCAAAAGAAGGTTAGGTGTGTGTGTGTGTGGTCAATTGTGGCAACATTATCAACCTGTCCAACCTCAAGTCGCAATCTCAATCTAATCCAAGCATGGTCGGTCGGTCATAGTCAGTCTCCTCAAGATCATGATGAGCAAAACTTTCTCTGCACACCACACACCACACAACGCCACTCAAGAACAAGAACGAGTTAAAGAAGCCATCATCCACTCATCCACTCTAATGTTTCCTTCCATCACTGACTATGTACTAGTTGAGTCAAATAAAATAACTTACACAAAGTAGACAGATTCCGATAACAATGAGCCCAATCATCGCTGCCAACCACCTAGTTTTACAAGTTTATATGAGGATTATATAAAAGGCATCGCATCATTATTTAGTTGTTGCAGTCGATTTGGCAGCGATGAAATTTACCTTCCAATTCTGTGACCCAATGGGCCGAAAAGATTGGTTCCGATGAGATAGGAGATTGACGCGGGGAGAAATGCGGCTCCAAGTTGCCATTTAGGAGCGTTCATTGTGTCCATCATGTGAATTGGCAGGGATGGCTCCAACATTGCAATCCCCATGTTTGCGAATGTGATGGCGCCTATGAAAGAAAGTTGGCGTTGTAAATATGTATGTAGTGGGTATTATCAAGAAAGAGCTCAATCTAATGTAATGTAAATGTAACTCGTTCTGGGAATGATTAATGAAGCTATTTGACCAAAAATGACCGACACACAGTCCACTCAACGTCCACGTCCACCCATTCATTGTGGGACAATACATACATACTGCGTTGTACGTATATTTTATTGTTAGATACAAATCAACACATTTATTTTCTAAGAGAAAGTCAACTACGTATACACATACATGGTGACGTGTAAGTGGTGCATGCATGGGTGTATTGTATATGTACCTACCTGCTGCCACGATGATGTATGGGTCCATGAGGAGGGCCTTGAGGGATGGGGCCTCTGCCTCTTGACTGCCAAAAAAGAACGAGAGAGAGGAAACATGATCAAAGAGAGAAAGAAAAGAAAGAGACCATATAATATCATTGGTTGGTTGGTTGGTACTTGTGTATTGTACAACACAATGACTTGACTTACCGAACAATTCCTGGCTGTAGAACCAACAGCTGAAGAACTACAAGTGGGAAAATGAAGGAGAAAAAAAGAAAGTGACATTATTTCACCTCACATGTTTCAAATTGAAATGCTTCTCCAATTGATTGTTGAGGTTCATAGATGCATAGAATAATTCAAGTATGTATTTTATATATACGACCGACGACGAGTGAGTGCGTACTTACATCCATCGCCCAACGCAAGACAAGCCAGGATGAGAAAAGGTGCTGTTTTCCCAACGAATTGATACATGACTCCTCCAAAGGGTGGACCGATAAGGACGCCCAATGCCAACCCACCTAAAGCGACCCCCATGGCATTTCCTCTCTCTTTGTCGTCCGGAAATCTCTCTGCTAGCATTCCCATTCCTACAAGAAGGAAAGGCGTAAAAAAAAGAAGAATCTTATTTTCTTTTTTTTCCTCGCTTTTTTGATGATTCAATTCAATTCAGATTCAATTTCCATTCATTGGCTACGCTTTCTTTCTTTTATATCGGACAATTCATACGTATCGTTTGTAAAGTGTTTTATATATATAAATATAAATATAAATACATAATAAAATAAGGAAATGATGGCATTTTCACAGAAAGAGCTGTTCTGAGAACAGATCTGTTCAATTCAGTTCAGTTCAGCGTCATCAGTAAAACGAATATAAGACAAGCGTGTGAATGACTGAAGTGAACACAAAATGTCCCTGTCAACTGCAGCAGCATCTAAAAATGGTGGTGGTTTGGTTTGGCTGTATAAAAATGTTCTGTCGACTTATGCATAAAACGACACGTCAGGCCCGCACAATTGACTAGCCATAAAATTTTGTGACAACTTATGCACA
>JAQFZJ010000539.1:0-23091 GCA_034695645.1 Folsomia fimetaria
AAGCTCAGGTGCTCTCCACACCCCCGGCGTAACAACCCACTTAAGTGGGAAGCCGGTGTGGTAACGAAATAAAAAAATAAATAAGAATACTCATTCTCTTGTATTTTTTGCAAATCTTTTTGCCAATTGAACAATATTCTATAATGCCATTTATTTATTTGGATTTCCAAAGTAAACGGAAATCTGCTTATTCTAGACACAAAATTTCTCCCAGACAGCAGAGAACTTGAATATGCACTCGAAAAATTTGTATAACATAATATCTGTAGTATATATTGTTATATGGTAGAAGCATAGGGTTAATCATTTAATTCCGTATGCATATATATTTTACATCCAGACTCTCGCGTACTAAAAGTGATTGCTGGTAGATAATCCGTTGGAGACCACACATTCCTCAAAGATAACCGAATCCCCTGCCGAGTTGCGGCTTCTGCACCTTTCCTATATCCCAACAAACAATGGGCGCTATTACAGATCCCGAAAATATTTGAAATCCCTCTTTTCATCCAACTCTAGACTTTTTGCACATTTACTTTGTGTCCATTATCTAGTTCATGATTTGTATCTGGATCCCTTTCCTTTAAGCCCCTTTCAAATTCAAAACCTCTCTCTTGTGTCCACATTGTTCTCCACCGTAAATAAGTAACAATGTTGTTGGTCGGTCGGGTCGCTCCTACTTCACAAAGTAAGCAGAGCAAGTAAAGCCACTCAAGTCTGGTTACCAATCACTCAACAACAACAGCAGAGTCTATCACTTTGCTTACTTACTTGCTGGTCTATTTTAATGTATTATCATTATCCACTTACCTATTCTACACTACTACATTCCTCTCCCTCCATCCATCCATCAATCCACCATCATCATAAGTACTTACAGCAGCAAAAGTAAATCCAAAAGAGAGCGAGCGGTTTGTATTTGGGTGAAACCAAAGCTGGTCATCCTCATCGTCTGCTGTACTACTAACTAATCTTGCTTTCCCTATCATGTCGCTTTTCAAACAAATTCATAAAAGAAGTGAACCACAACAAAGGATTTAAATTGCATTCTTATGAATAAACAGCCACTTCGGATTAACCTGGTTGTCGATTTCTGCGAAGGAAAATAGTGTATACATACAACCACTACTGATTCCAAGCCATTATTCTTGAAGGACTTTCGTTTTTCTGTCGGTTGTGTTTGGCTCATAAACAAGAAACAAATTTTCATACCCTTCCAACAATAATAAGATGATTATAATGACATGCGGTTGTTGATTGTATTGTTCTCTCTGGAGATCGTCCCTGTTGCATTCATGTTGCGGAATGAGATGATGTGTGGATAAATTTTGATGTGTAAACTCACGCCTTTTCATTGTTATGCATTGTTGTCTTGGAGTAGCGATATGTATTATTGTGATATGCATGGAATATCCATGTCATTTAAAAAGGTTCCGATAACCCTCTCAATTTCACTTGAATTATTTCATCTTCACCGATTCAATACCTTTGCACTATGGACTCAATCGAAGCCGTAATTATTTGTCCCATTCTTCCGCCCAGAGTTGAATGCATACTTTGAAACATTTGCCTCATAATCATTTTTTAAATATTTAAACACAGGGTAAATTTAAGCAGTTTAGATGCATTAAGCGTGTTTTTAAATTTGTCGAAATTGAATTACTTTTAATATTAGAAAATGTCTTATTAGTTATGTTATGAGTATGGGCACCAAAAATAGGATATTTCAAAGGTAAAAGACAGACGGATGATGGGGTCACGCTGTCAAAGATATGGATACGAATTAAGATTAGAACAGATCATGAGAAAAGATCAAACCTGAGATTAGCTCAAATAACCAAAGAAAAGTTGCATACGGCGTAATTTTAAAGATAGCTTTTATGATGTGTAGGTACATATACCAGAAAAATGAATAAGTCAACTTGAAGGATAAAAGAAAAATATCTGCTGAACAATACAAAACACTTTTCTTTTAAGCGATTATTCTTGTTCAAATCTTGGATTATTTTTTCTAAGCAGTCTTTGAAATTGAAACTTGGCTTGGATTTAGTAAAAAGTTTTGGTAAAAAAAGGAACTTTGTAAAATAAAAGTTTCATTTCCCTCGGTTGTACATTTACTTTGAAATTATTGGGTTGTTGGTTTTATCTCATTACTATATCTATATCCTTCTATTTTTCGTCGCAGTAGATAAATGCGCGTTATTATTGCACGAAATACAGATATAAGTTTAGATTAAAAAAGAGAAAAAACTTTAAACCTTGAGGTTATAGATTTGCCATTAATATAGACAATTATAATCACAGTTCATAAAATCGGATCCTATCAAATCTTATGCGATGAAATGGAAAGACCTCCCTTCAGAGGGCCTTGTAATTTCATCCTTTCCGTTTTTGGTGGGTAATATATAGAGCTACCTCTTCTCCATATAGATATCCGCCCGAATTTGATTTGTTTTATATCTTCTTCTGTGATTTTGTGGTTCCCCACTCAATTGGTTTGGGTTTGTCTCTGTTCGGTCTGTTAACAACAAATTTCATAATTATGTTTTCCTTTGAAGTTGGTCAATCCAAAAGAAAATGTTGTCAGTTGAGGAGTGGATTGAGAAACCAAATCAAAATCAAATTCCATTCTATTGGTCGGAATGAATGAAAGAATGCTCAATTGAGACTCCATGCTCATGGGATTTTACAGGAATGATGTGAGGTTTTTGTGGTCACTTAATTTTTTATAGTTTCGAGAATAGCTATGATTGTTAGAAAATTGCAAATAAGAATATATTCCAAATGATACGCACATAATTTGGTACGTAAAGTAATAGTATATTTTACAGTAAGTAAAATTCGAATAAAAAGTGTGACTTTATCCAGCGTCGCATCCTTTACCACTGAAGTGATTGTCAAAGCGTATAAAATCATGTATCCTTGTTTGGTTGATGGTTGTGAGATGTGTGGTCCTGTTCAAATTGGAAGCTAAAATTGTATTACTTTTCCCATTTTGTCAAAGCTTTCTCCTGAACAAATTATTACTCACAAATGCAGTTACAAATCTATAATGAAATATTTGCTATGGCCAAGACCCAACCGCACAGCCAACCAACCAAATAACCAACCCTTCACATAATATGAACTACGGGGGCACAGAAGTTGGATTGGAATTAAGAACCATCAACTGAAATCATATCAAGTCAACTGCGAAAGACAACATTCACTTTTTATGTCTGCCCTTAAGCTACAAACTGCAATCACGGTCGTCGTCGTTGTAATAAAGGGAGAAGAAGTGGCAGAAAGCTTTCAAGTCCTTACTGCATCCATGCTTCTCTCTATTCTTGAACATTTCACCATTTCAAAGGGTTTTAAAGTTTACAAGGGAACGAGCATGTACTCAACAAATTATATAATCTTGTTCAAAATGAAATGTTCATTATGTCATAATAAACTCAACCAACTCTGTCATTCACATGTTTTTCTTTAGCATGAAATATTCGCCTGATTTAGCAACCCCAATTTTTCGAATAGTAATGTAATTCCCGTATTTCTTGCACGAATTGCTTAATAGTGAAAGTTTGAGACATTTGAGATGCAACTCTCTCTCTCTCTCTCTCTGTTAATGAAAATCTGTGTAAAATCTCTGTGTAATCTCTGTGTAAAATTATTCATCAGATTGCAGTTCAAGAGAAAGAATCGGGTTATCGAGCATGTCTCATCTCTTCCACTTCTTGATACGGAGAAATCTAAGTCTGTCTGGTCATAAACAACTCTCGACCTAAAAAAAAATAAAACCGGGCTAGCAAGCAAAATCGGTTATCCTCCTCCAGCTTTGTTGAAATTCTTTAATGATGCGAAAATAGTATAAAAACAATATTGTATACATATGTACATACACAGTTATAATGCAACAGATGAAATAAAAAAAAGATCCAATGACACAAATAAAGTGCTCAAACCTGCCACAGTCTGGGAATTTGCAAAAGCAAAAATTCACAACTAGAGCGTAATAAAGTTGGAAGTTGGATGCAGTAGACAATTGATTTTTTTCTGTCGGAGTTCAACAGCCACCCAGATTCTCATCTCATTTTCTGTCTGAAGAAGGTTAATTGAGTCTGCAAGTTTTTCGATGTCGTGGGCAAAACTACTCAAATTGCATAATAATTTGAGTGCTGCTGCATTCACGAGAAACGAGAAGACTAACACCCCAGACAGACTGTTCCTGACCGTATATACTACTTTCTCCCGTTTCATCATACATAACCCTGCTCAAACTTTCCTTCCCGTGTTTTCATTTCGAGATAATAAAATTATTCACAATTCATCCAAAAGTGATAGTTTCACCTTTTCTATCAAAATCGACCTACTTTTTTCCCATCCAAGATAACAATTGCTTCACACGTCTCTTCTGATGTTGGACATTTCCTCCTTTTTTCTTCCTTATTGCATACATAGATGATGGATATGCATCAAAATTGTGTTGAACTACTTTTTAGTCAAGTTTTTAGAAAAATGAGGAAAGATTATTCGAGAAGTCAAACAAGTGCATCGTGAATAAGAGCTAAATAAGGATGGGATGGGATGGATGGAAGTTGGTTGAGGATTATATTTTATCGAGAGCGACGAGAAAGACGGCGAATGTTTCCCCCTTCTTCTTCATCCAGATTCAACTATAGGTATAATAAAGCAAGTAAACTACGCTGGAAGGAAATCTCGTGGGACGACTATACTACAAACGCATAATGTAAGTTGTTCAGCCCTAACCAAGTTTTCTCCTTCATGGGCCTCCTTTCACTGTAGACTTGTCTACAAAACGGATCCTATAGACTTTTTCTCACTCTGCCCCCAGCTCATTTCCATCACCAGTTTCTCTTATTATCACACTTGTATTAAAAATACGTGTCATTTTGGATGCCAACATAAATGGTTAAGGAAGAACAAAGCTTGTTTATTTGTGGCTTCATATTTTTTGTTTAATAACCAACACCTGACCGTGGGAAATGGGAGTGAAAGAAGAAACATGTATGAAGAGTGCAATAATGAATTCAACCAACCGAAATTTGTATGTGTGTGTGTGTAACTATACGGATGGATCAAGTGGACCCTATCGATTACAGCATTGTTGTCCATATTAAGTAAACCCATTAGTCTTTAACTGTCCGTGACAATGAGTTAAATTACTAATCACCCCTTTCCTCTCTGTCCCTGTAATTGCCTTTATCGAAATGTGTCATAATCATTCACTCATGAAAGATGGTGGTGGTGTGGTGATAAAGAATGTACATCTGATGATATGAGTTATGATTTTGAACAGTAGAAATATAATTGTATATAATATTTCATACAGTATGAAATACAATATGAAGAATGCACGGTTTTAATAATGTTGAGCAGTATCGTTGAAAATGGTTAATTCTTTTGTAATTTTTCTGCTTATATCATGGGAAAGTAAAGACCGGTAGTTAGTTAATTTGGTATTATAATCTTGTATGTAGTTTGTATGTAGGTTTACGTTATGTATGGGTATTTCGAACTTGTGTACTAACAAGGTGTGTTGTAACTTACAACTTGTAAGTTATGTATGTGAAATCAACAACCATTAAATAAATCGAACCTACAATGACATCATCAATGAAAAATATATGAGGCAGACCAACCCAGGACCCCAGGAAGTACATAAATACTTTTCTTTGAAGCAAAACATGATGATATGATGAAGTCGGTAAGTACAGAGTAAAAAAGTCTCTTAAGCCTCTTGAGTTTACAAATTCAGAGGGAGTAAAATAATGATTGAGATTAAACACCAACCAACCCAAGATCACCTCACCTCATACAAAAATACATATGCTCTTCTTTTCACATCTTTTCAATTCAAATCCGAATAAAAGGTCCACCAACCAATCCTTTATGCAATGCATTCAGTTAGAATTCGGAAGGCATTTAGATTTTATATAATAGAGGAGAAATAGACCCTTTGAATTGAATTTAACAAGTTGAAGTCACTAAAAGAAGCAGCACACATGTATGAAGTTGGAGGAGGAACGGTGGTGTATTCTTCATGATGAATGAAATAAAATGCGTGCTTGAAAAAAGACCAAAAACGGCAAAGGTAAAGTGAAATATATTTCAATGCAGTACAGAAAATACCTCTTTCATAGAAAGATTTTACTATTTAAGACGTATTTTTATCATTTTCAGTTTCCTTTACTCCAACCTTTACTTTTTAACTTGCTTATGGCTGCTGATAATGTGGCCCAAACATACTTTTAGATTTGAGGTATAATGAAAATTGGATGCTATGTCCCTTAAATTAATACAAGCTATATATTTATTGTCAACTATGCGACTCAAGGGAAGTCACACATTTATTTTTTACTTTCCTTGATTGCAAGTACAAATTAAGCATATTATGGCTCAGTGAATTTTCTGAATAGTTGTGAAATGAATGGATCAATTGAAACTCGGACTACTTTCTTCAATTTCTTTTCATGCACTTTAATTGATTCCTTGTCTTGGATGGAAACCGGACATAATAAGGAAAAGAGCTGCAAATGTGATTTTACTGATACATGGTTTTTATATTTACATCAATTTAATAGTGGTTACGAAATGAAAACCAGTAGGATCATCAGTCTAAATCGGCACTTCTTTATATAGGATTAAATGCAGCAATATAATAGAAGCACTAGTTCGGCATCATTGAAAGATTATCAATTACCCCAACAATGATCAAATAATGAACACAATCATAAGTGAATGAAATCTATTGAGAGAGAGAGAGAGAAATGCAATAATATATGACCACAATTGTTTGCCGTTATATGATATCCTATGCTGCAAATATAATGAACTCTATTATGGAGGCTTGAAATTTGAAAGTTAGACAATCCCTGACATAAGGCTGTAAATTGTAATAGGTCATTTTAGTATTGAACTGATTGAATTCTAAAGTGTGAAGGGAATTGCTACTCAACAAAATCTATTGTTCAGGCGAGCAGATGTAGCTGGAATAGAAATCAACCCTATTGCAACTAAAATAAATTATAATTTAACAAATGATACATACATAAATCACTGATCCATCGGACAAACCAATTGTAGCAAAGAACTTGATGAGAGAAAATAAAGACCACGTCCATAACAGTAGGATTTCAAGTTCCACGACGATAAAAAATTTATTTCGAAATTCGACATATTGTATGAAAATATTTTGACACTAGCATTTGAGATTGAACATTTGGTGCAGGTTTAAGTCTTAGGCGAGAATAGAGGTCACATGTTAGTGTTAGAAGATGATGATCCACGTCGTTCTAATTCCGGCGTGCCTTGGGAATTTGTCACATTGGATGACTTGTTAGTGTTAGAAGATGATGATCCACGTCGTTGTAATTCCGGAGTGCCTTGGGAATTTGTCACACTGGACGACTTAATCTTGTCCAGTAAAATGCTCATTCGGCTGGCCATAACAGGCTGGCCACGACTGTTGCGTTTGCTGTAATTTTTGAAATTGTTTTTCCGACGTTCGATTTCTTCCAAACGCTTCTGTTGCTGTTCCTTCTTTTTAGCTTCGTTTACCGTCTTCCTCATTGCAAAAGCATCTTTCGTACGTTGGTACGTTTCTTTTGCCTTTTGAAATGCAGTTAGCTTTCTTGGCCTGCTGGAACTTGGTCCGTTTCCGTCTTGATCTTTAGATAGTCAATACCATATTCATTATAAAACCTATTTTATTTTATTTTTATATCAAATGAACTTACTAGTCCTTCCACCCGATGTCGATCCGACCTGTCTTTGGTTGTTATTGTTGCTGCGCGTATTTCCCGAAGTCTGTAAAAATAAAATTAGGTTAGAATATTAATAAACAAGTTAAATGAAAGTATCTTGAAATGTTATTTGAAGTTATAACTACAAAATCCAAATCGCCAACCTGTGCAACTTCCTGAAACGAAACGAAATTCCGACTACTAGAAGGGGCCATGATAGTCTGCAAATCTCTTCTGCTAGGCCCAGCACGACTTTGTCCAGTCGCCATTAGTTGATTATTTAAATTACTATGCCAATTGATATCAGAAGCTTCCCGCGTAGATGTTCCAGGAGAAGATGTTCCAAGAGAGGTTCCAGCCGTAGAAGTTCCAGGAGTAGAGGTTCCAAACGAGGTTCCAGGAGAGGATGTTCCAACAGTAGAAGTCTCGGTATCATTCATGCTTATCTGAAGCTATAATAACATATAAAAATTTGAATTACATCGGAAATTAAAGTTTACAGTATTACAGATATCATTCATTACCAATGAGTCAGATACCATTTGCCCTGATCTTTCATTAAGACTTGGCATAGACGGCGTTAACAGTGGTCTACGAGCAACTGGCGGCTGTTCACGGTAACGACCCCTCCTTTCGATGCGTTCCATCTCTCTTTTTGCAATAAATAAGCGCATCATTTCTGAAAAGAGAAAAACATTAAAATATAAATACCCAGAGGTCTATTAAAAGCACAAGCACCACAAAAAATTCATCAAAATCTTACTTAAACCGGTGAAATGTCAAACTGTTTTAGACGGAAAATGTAGGTACGCCGGGTTCAGGATTGTACGAGTTGGAAACGGATAACCAAAAACAGACCGATACTTGCAAAAAATGACCGAAAAAGTGAAACCTCTGCTAATTTCTATTCTACACCAAAAGTACAATCTACAAATTGTAGTGTTCAAGTTCAACAAGAATATATAACAAAAATTTAGATAAGTTTATAATTTTGTGAGCCTAATTAATTAGTAGTATAAAAAAAATTTAGAAAACTTTGCCAATTTGACTTCTCTAGCCAATATAAAATTCGAAGTGAACAGAATTTTCTCTTCTCCTCTCCTCCAAACCGCATTCGCACTCTGCCCAAGAAGTTGCAAGTTGATGAATTGCAACTTTTTATCGGAAGAGGGCGATCAGGGTTGCAAAATTGAATTCGTTCCTAGTTTTTTTAGAATTGATATTATATGACAGTAAAAATTTGCTTGGGATAATATTTTATTTTTATTATCATATTTAATTTAATTTTTACTAGCATATTAATTTGAGGTAGTTTGGCAATTTGAGTAAATTGGCAAACCAAACCATTAATTATTGTATTTAAATTTATTGATTTATATCAACAGCAAAATCTGCCTGTAATTGTAATTGGAAAGATTGAAGGTCCTTCGGTTAGTATGAGTCATAAATTGAAATTGCTGCTTTAGTGGATTTTTCATCTCACTCAAGGACTCGTTGACATGATGATTCATTTTTGCAGCACATGATAATAATGACGCACTTAATGCGTAAGTGACGTCCTTAATAATCATCTACACTACTTTACGTCACTAACTAAACTCCCACATCATCATGCAGTAAATGAGTATGTTAAAAAAAGTTATGATATGACGATGCAGGTGTGACGTCTTTACTGTACTTTCATTTTATTGTTGAACAAACAGCTCATCCTTGCTTCTTTTTTGCGTGATGCATTGTTAATTCAGCGGTCGTATGACTTTTGGTTTGAGTGGGCTTCAAATTGAAAAAAATTAAAACAGTTTCATGAATCATGAAACACGAAACAATTACAGTGAAAGATGAAATGCATAGAAATGAATAGAATTGCAAGGCTATTAAAAATCTGATTAGAAATACAAGATATTACGATAATTCACATATGACTGAAAATTTTAAAAATAATATAGTTTCTAACTTTTAATTACCAACATGAAAAAGGATACAAGAAGATTGGCCATGACAATTAGTCCGGATTTGACATTGGAATAATATTTTACCTTCACTGGCTTGCTGGATAGACGCAGACTTCTTGCATAATTCAACGAGCTGGAGCAGTTTTTGATTTGCATGCATCACGATTATTTCATGACAAGTTCGTGCAAATAATATAGCTGATATATATTGTGCATTAATATGTAATAATGCGATGAGGCAATAATACATAGATTCAGATGGTTAATCACTAATCAGTATGTAATTATCTTATTATTAGTGGGATGCCCAGTGTCAGCGGTTAGAAAAATCAATAATAGTGTTATTTTCTGGTAAACACTAGCTTTACATTTACATTTACAACTAGCTAAAATTGCTGTATAAAATAAATTACAACAATGATACATAAGGATTTTGTTTTTTTAATTAATTTAATATGCAACTGCAGGACGTTACGTTACAAAACAAACCATATAAATATCATAAGATTCCTGCAATAAATGTAGATATTCAAACCCAATGTTCTACTATTCATAATCATATCATTGTTTAATTTAAGAATTTACAAGGCGAAAAATATTCCTGGTTTTATGCTAACTTCTGGAGAATAATACAACAGGATAGTTCTTTTCTTGTTCATGCATTGTCAGATTGTTGTTTGTAGAAACAAGTTAAACAACATCATCTCATCTTATCTGAGCTTAATATGCATTTGGAGGATCATAAAACTGTATAAGAAACTGGTATCTTATAAAACACCGAGGAATTCTCTTCTAAACACCGATGCAACTTGGCAGTATGTTTATTTTTCGTGTAGGAATGACTGCAACATGTTTATACGATTTCTTGTAAGTGTAGTCATGTAGTGAGATGTGTGCAGAAAGTTTGCATGAGTATATTGCAGTCCTCCAGAGAATCTCTCAGCTCAGTTTTTTGTCATGCTGTTTCTGTTATGCATGTTAGGATACAATACAATACAATAATGACATCATCTACTAATTCTACTTGCTATATATCTAGTTTGGTGGTGTGGTCTCATATGAATGCATGCGTCTCCTTCAATGTTAACACGCTTATCATCTCGATATTAGAGTTTGATGCTGGACTAAACTAGCAGTGCAAGCAAGGCTACATTTTGCTGCATCCACCACGACGGATAAAATAAATAAAGTAACATAGTCCTGAGCATTACACAAATATCTTGGGTTTCTCCGTAAATATTGAGATTACTACGTGAAGCATTGTATTTCTTTTTTCGTACAGCTTGCCAGAATTGCTGCTTCTTCCAATCTGCTGCTGGTGATGATGGTTTGTTGTAATAACCTATTAGCCACGTATGCAAATTGGAAACGTGCAGAGAGCTGAATTCACTGTATTTGCTGATAATAAAGAAGTATACTTGGTGTATGTAATTGTGGTTTACATTTACACGCTAGTTGGGCTTTGACTTTCCGGTTGTCATCATATATTCATCCTTACTTACTGTTGACTTGACGTGTATCTGTATAATATCATTGTGATTCATACTGTGAGGATAGTGCAGAATCGCAGCCAGTGTGTGTAACTAACTAAACGAAGTATATAAAGAGAGCTAGCTGATTCCGGCCATTTGCAGTATTTGACAAGCACCTGTGTGACCAATTTGTGACTATTTTAATAAAATTGAAACTTTTAACTTAAATTTATACTACGTTAAGGAATTATAGTGAGCAGAAAAGTGGTAAGTATTTGAAACAATTAAGTTGATAAAATCCTGTAATTTGAAATTATTTAATTTCTATTAATTCATAATTCGATGTAGAGAATATATTTAAGTTTAAATGACTATCAGACTACTTGGGTACGTTTGATATTCCGCTACCTACACCATAGAGTACATATATATTTGAATTTGGGCATTGTCATTGTTAACCTTATCCATAGATAGAAGGCCAACATTATAATTATTATTCAAATTAAATCGCTATTTGAACTGTCTATGTGCCATGTTGCATTGTTGGGCAGAGGAGTTTCATATATACTTCATACGCATGCATGCATTGCAATTCTAGATCGAGGATTTACAAATTGTACAAATTCAATTCTAATGTACAATTAATATGCTTGTGAAATGCCGGAATTATCATTTTGTTGATACATTTAATAATATCAACTACATTTAAAAAACAGCATTGCTTATAATTTTTTCAATTGGTCTCCAAAACTTTGGATAGGTAATCATAAGGTTCATGCACATCGAGGCATCAAGGGTCAAAGAAACATTAATTTCATAATGCTCAGAACTTGTGTTTAAACAATGAACAGCCAGAGGTCGTTTGGTGGGTGTCGCCGGTATGGGTCACTTGTACAGATACTTGAGTGCAATGGAGGTCAGCAGCACCGGAGCAATGCACGCAAAAAACAAGCAATAATACCACACTCTACTGAGTCAGTGTCACTGACTGCAGTTTTGCATCCTTCCTTTTTCTTCGCATCCAGCAAAGCATGCATGTGCACTTTTCAATCCAGCCAAAAAACTCTGGACACAAAAATCATTCATTTGGCAGTTCATCTTTGTGCAGACAGGATCTTTCCTTTTTCCGTTCTTTGTCTTGATTCTAAAATTCGCCAAAAATAGGGAACTTTTATTTTTTTGAGTTAAATTTCGGCAGAATTGAGCATTTATATTTCTGGGAGACGATCCCGACTGTAAAGAAAACTTGTGTAACCTTCATTTTACTTTCGAAAATTTCAATTTTTCTATATTTTTTTGGATGAGGAAGGATTAGTTTTCTTCACAGTCTGGGTTGAATTCAACAGCTAGGTAGACTTTTTTTGTATTCCCACAAGCCGACAGAGAGAATAGATAGAAGCTTAGGAAAGCTGTAAGTAGGAAGTGTCATAATATCATCTTTTGTCATACTTTTTTGAAATTGGAAGGAACTTTGTGGTCGCCAATCAAGGTGAGTAAGATAAGGTAGTTTGAATGAGTAGCTTATCGATCGGGCAAAATTATTTAGTTTTATTCGTTATGCATCTGATGGGAAAAGGTAATAAAGCTACATCCCAGAAGATGATGAAGCGTCTGCTGGCTTGTTGAGTGAGCTGATAAGATAAGGCTGTATTTTTTTGGCGATGTTTTAACGATATCGGGTCGAGTTCGTTACGATAGATTGTGTGCATTGGTAAATTAGTTTTTCGATTTCTCATTCCCTGACGTTAGTACTGTGTTGGGTTCATGAGTGATAGAGAAACATAAATCTGGATATTAATTAAATATTGAATAGGAGTCGGAGTGAGTTTATAAACACGGGATTATTTTGTTATCAATCATTTTATTGGCATAGAATTTTTGTAAATATTACGTTCTAGTATAACTAGTTCAAAATTTTGCATATGATTGACTAGCATCATACGACTGTTATCTTGTGTGATTGCACATTACTAATTTTTGTTTATTTTTTCTGTCGCAGCAGTATGTATCCGAACAATTCTAACAACGCACCGTACCCACCGTACCCTCAGTCTCCACAATATCCACCTGGTCAACCTCCTCAAGTTGGATTTCCAGGTGCACCACAAGTACGTAAATCAGTAATATTAATAAATTTATGCATGGAGGATTTTCTTTCACTGACTGTGGTGATGAAACATGCAGGCAGAATCACTAATTTATTTGTATTCTGGTTTCTAGGCTTGCCCTTATCCAACTCAATCTCAACCGGGTTATCCACCTCAGTCTCAACCGGGTTATCCACCTCAACAACAAGGCTATCCAGGAGCATATCCTCCTCAGTCTCAACAGTATCCGCCAGCAGGATATCCAGGGGTTCCTCAAGCAAGTTACCCAGCATCACAGGCAGGAGGTTACGGGTCGACTCCAGCGTATCCACCTTCACCGTTTGGCCAAGCTCAGCCGTCAGCGTATCCTCCAGCATCTGCATACGGTCAGCCACCAGCTCAGCAACAATATCAACCGGCACAGGCGTATCCAACCCAAGGTGGATATCCAACAGCGCAAGCTGCTTATCCAACTCAAGCTCCACATTACTCACCGCAACAAGTTCAAGCTTCTCCTGCAATGAGTCACTCACAACAGCAGTATCAGGTAATGCTTTTGTTTTTTTCTCTTGAATTTGATCTCACTTTATGATTTATTATAAAATCATTTTATTTTAGGATATCCCAAGTATCCGTCCCGTTCAGTGTGATCCTCAAGCTGATGCACAAGGACTGCGGAAAGCCATGAAGGGGTTTGTATGAAATAATCCTGATGGAAAATGATCTTGGATGGATGCAATTTATCTTGGGTGTTTATTGTAGATTTGGAACCAACGAGAAAGCTATCATTGATATCTTGACTAAACGAACCGATGTTCAACGTCAACAAATCTGTACTGCTTATAAGGCTTCTTTTGGAAAGGCAAGAGTGGAATGTAACAATAAATAAAACTGCATGATTTTGACGCTAATTTATATTTTTAATAATAGGATTTGATCAAAGACTTAAAGAGTGAGCTTGGGGGAAAGTTAGAAGATGTCATCATTTCTTTAATGACACCACGAATTGACTATTTGGCACAAATGTTACGCAAAGCCGTTTCTGGCATTGGAACTAAGGAGTCCCTTCTGGTGGATATATTATGCACAGCAACAAATGCTGAAATTCGACAAATTTGTGCCGTCTACCAGCGAAGTATATACATCTTATTGAAATTTTTTTTGTTATCATGATAATTGCTTTATATAATGCATTTATTCCAATCTACAGTTTACGGCACTCCATTGGAAAAAGATTTGAGAGGAGATACTTCTGGGCATTTCATGCGATTGTTGGTATCAATTTGCACGGGAAGTCGGAGCGAAGATCCTCATGTTAATCAAGGCTTGGCTGCGGAAGACGCACAGAAATTGCTTAGTGCCGGTAGGTTTACAATTAAAACTGACTTTATAATGGAACTTGTAACAAATTTTGTTTGACACAGGTGAAAAGAAATGGGGGACGGATGAATCCATGTTCAATATGATTTTGGCGACTCGGAGCTATGCTCATTTGAGGGGGGTATTCCATGAATACGAGCGAATTTCTGGACATGGATTCGAGCGAGCAATTCAGAGGGAGTTCAGTGGAGACGTTGAAACTGGAATGATGGCTATCGGTAAGTGATGTGACATTGTTTTATGCTGAACTTCAGATATTCATATCTGATTTGTTTTACAGTTAAATGTGCGAAGAGTCGGGCTGGTTACTTTGCCCAGCGCCTTCATGATAGCTTGGCAGGGATGGGAACGAAGGATAACGATTTAATTTTCATAATGGTGTTTAGAGCCGACATTGACTTGTCCAATGTCTCAACGGAGTATCATAAAATGTTCGGAAAGCCTTTGGCCACTGACATTTCGGTATGTGAAATATTTACAAATATTTATTCTTGATTTAATTAACAGTTTGGACTTCTGTCGTTAACTTATGTATTGCTTTAGGGCGATACTTCGGGTGACTACAAGAAAGTGCTCCTTGGGTTATTGGGGATGTAATTATTATTTGATAACACACATTGTAATCCGTTTACATAAGTCTATGTATATGTCTCTGTCTCAAAAATTGTCAGTTTTTAGTAAATATTTCAGCATTCCTTATATTTCGATGTTTCTTAAAGTTCCTTGTTAAAAATGGTTAAGGTTATTCCTTGCGAATTTTACGCCACTTAAAGGCAATTTTCAAATTTTTACTGCAGTAATTTAAATTTTTGAACAAGTTTGTAAGGCAGGAACTTATTTTAATATCATATTTTTAACTAGACTTATGTATACGGAATTTTATTGTACGAATAATTTAGCAATTTCTCAATGGTTGAACCCCTTGAAGAACTAATGAGAGATATCTGGCACCGGATATCTTCGAAGAGGCTATCACCATCAAACAGTTATGCTGTTGTATAATGCGTATGCCTTGTTAAATTTTTTTTTAGATGTCTTACCTAAAGTTCAAAATCAATGGTGCTCGCTTTCCATCAACTATATTTAATTAAATATGTATGTGTGCAAGCTTTCAGATTTTGTTTTATGAATGTATTGACGCCGGGCTATTAAGCAGGTTGTCATTGGATGATTTTATGAGTGTCGAAACTACAGATAAATCCGATTTTCTGAATTGTGTAAAATAATGAATGATTTTATGTGTGTCGAAACTAAATACGATTATGTATTTTTATTTGTATGTGTGATATGCGATTTTCTTAGATATTTAAAATGATGTATATGTAACTTCTACAATACAAATAAAAATTGTCAAGAATATTCCAGTTAGTTTCTGATCGCACGATTTATTTCAAAAGTTTACAATTTAAAGTCACTCTCCACATAATTTTATGTCTCTAAAATACTTAATTGTTAAAACTTTAAATATTATTATTATACTCCAAAAAAAGTTTACCCTTCATTCAACAATAACTATAAATTAACAAGATGATAAGGTAGATATCTCAACAAATGTTGTACATTGTATGATTAGCAGATTATTAGATTTTAGCAGAATATGCATAGTTTCGGTATATTTTACGGAAAAATACAACACTTTACATTTCACACAAAGGTTAAGCTTCTTTTTCATGATACTAAATTGACTTGACTAGATGTTAGCCTACAATAAGTTGCATTTCATTGCATTTCCTCTCCAATAAAATGACACGTATGGCCTGATTTGGCTTTTATACCCTATCGAATTAGAATAAAAATGATAAATACAAATACGGTCATATTTTCATATTTGTAGAAACGGAACACTTGGACAGCAAATAAGAACTTCCAAGAATTTAAATGTCATGTTTCTGAGCAAATATTTGGCTATGTTTGGGTTTGAATAATATGAAATTGACACAACCGTGATTAATATAAATAGGGAATTAATTAATCCTGTACAATGTACATATATCTTATTACGGGGTTTTAAAATAAAAACTCGTTTGTACGCGATTTACAAGATAGACAACTATAGTTCTCAAACTTACAACAAAAAACAGTGTCATTTTTACAAATTAGCTTAGTCTGTCGATATTTTGAAATCCTGGATTGAGTGGATCTGTGAGTATTTATAACGTTGTATCGTTCCACTCGCCGTATACCTGTCTCATTAAATTACAAATTACACAGCATGATTAGTATCACAATGGTACTCTATATATCTGTATTTTTACTGAAAGATTATTTCAATAGATATATTACAATTCTACTGATAATAATTACACTGTTAATAACAACAAGTATTTTATGGGTAAGAGGCAACATATTATAATTTTTCTACTATTTGTGGAATTACGATCAAAATTTTGGATTAGACATAAAAGATGAGATTGTTGTTAAATGAAATAGTTTTAAATGAGGCAATCGATGTTTGATGCTGTCTCAGTGGGAATTAGTTCCGAAAATGGTGGTTGCTTGACTTTCTCCTAAACAAGAAGTTGCATAATGTGGTTCTTTCACCAGAACCAAACATTTGAGGATTTGAGTTGAACTTGGAATATTGAAATGGGAAAAAGGTTGTTATACTCTACTATTTGTTGTTACATGCTACATACTGATCATGCCTGCTACTAGTTTTTCTCATGAACAGTTTCAAGACCGTAAAGTGAGTGATAAGAAGGCAAATAGAATCCTGGCGCAGCAGAGTATTGAGCTTGGTGGTAATTGTCTGTGGGTCTGACTGGAGAATACGTGGAAGCAAGTCCCAATGGGTCGTAATGATGAGATCGTGCCATGCATGGATATGACGCGGAGCTAAGAACCACATCTGGATTCGTATCCCGTTGCAGACAGTGAGCCCCTGATGTGGTGACCATTCCGCCAGGTCCTGAATTCCCCATCATGCTCCCATGATGACTTGTGAATGGGGCGACGGCACCGATCCTGTAAGAATTGAAAACACAAATATGAATCTCATTTTGCCTCAAAGTTCTCTTAACATTTATTTTCTTCTTCTTTTTTTACCCGTAGTGGTCGGAGGAGGGGGCATGAGTGCTTGGAGGATGAATTGGGTAGACGGAAGAATGAAACGAGTTCCCATTTGTGATAACCCTTGAGGGAGAGGATGGTGGTGGTTGATGAGTTTGTTGATGATGTTGCTGTTGTGAATGTGGGGGCTGTGACGAAGAGTCACCAGGTCGGCGTTGGTTTCGTAGTTTTTCTTCACGTCTCCATTTTGCCCTTCGGTTACTGAACCAAACTTGTATCCTTGCCTCAGGTAAACCTATGAATATTATAAAAAGATCAACATTTAGTTCAAAAAATGTGGAGGCGAGAATTGATATACTGATTGAAAAGTTATTAGAAAGGATGCGTACCCATACCAATTTTGGAGGCTAATCTCTCTCTCGCAAACACGTCAGGGTAATGTGTCCGCTCGAATTCTAAAAACAATAAATGCAATAATTCATAATTAAATTAAATAAAACAAATTGAGGTATGAATCTGAGATGACCCAACCACACGAATAATAGAATTGCATTATTCGCACAAGAAGCTTGAAAAAGAAATACAACACGCAAAACTTTCTCCAATAGAGCAAATATACTTATGTTGTTCGGTGTACTACAACTTGTACAACAACTATGTAGTACTACCATTCTACATTTAATAAGTTGCTCATATATACCACCACCATCATCATCATCATCCCCTAGTGGAATGGCAATAACTATAAGAAAACAGCTTCTGCTCGTTCCTGAGAAAGGAAATAGATTGACGGGATCAGCCAGATCGGAGTAAAGTGGTAGCACACCAAATCCCAGCAAACCGAGAATGGCATGCTTTAAAGGATTTTGAGGAGAAAATGTTGATTTCGGTCAACTTTAGTAATCATTTAGATCAATAGCAGAGTGGTCATAATGGGAAACTTTACCCTTTTCTAAGCTCTCGATTTGCTCATTCGTGAAGGAAGTTCGGTTCCGTTGCAGTTTCCGCTTCAGACGAAGCCTTGCTTGATCGTCCAGGGAAGAAGCCGGACCTTCAGATGCTACAGAGCTGTTGTCTCCACAAGGACTCCCATTATCCGAAAGTGGTCCTGAAAGTTATAAGTACAACAAATCCTTTAACTGCTTGCGCTACCTTGCTCCTCAAAAAACACAATCTCGTATCCTCTCCCTTGTTCTCAATCCTCGTTGTACATTGTGCAGAAATGAATTCAAGGCGCATTTCTGAAAATGGATGAAAATTTTGTTGCAATACCAATAATTGTCAAAATTATGGAAACCCACGTAAAATTTCGCCTTGCTTGGCATACGTATCCACTTTTCTTTACATTTCTTTTTTTAATCCATTTTAAAATTTGTATTTCCGTGTATGTAGTGTGTTGCTGTATTTTTTTCTATTCATGCTTCCCTTTGTAAAGAGTTATTTCAGAAATCCCATTATTTCATGGGGTGGAGTAGAGGCGAGAAAGCAAAGAGGTAGTCGCAATGCCAATGGTGAATCTGTTCCTGATAGAGTGCGAGGGAGAACATTGAGAACAACCACTCCTCTCACAAAGAAATGACAATGGCAACATTAACATCTTTTTTGGTTCCATATCTTCCTCCTCTCAGACTCGCACTTTTACTTTTGTGTATGCATTATTATTCGTCGTAAATATTTATTCATACATTTTATGCTCTCAGCTACTTTCACTCCGTCATAGCACGACTGAGTGAAAAAAAATGCTATTTTCTCAAAATTCAACGAAATTCAAATTGAAGTATTTTTTGTTTTGTAATGGTTATTTCATATAGTAATCATATTGTTGCATGAAATCATGTGATGTATTCACAGGTATGATTAGGTTTGATATCACAGCGATATGTACTATTTTTGGATGATTTTGGAAATTACATTTCCTTACATCCTTGATTCTACTACCTATCTAGCTGCGTACCAGCCTGCATTGCAACATTCGTCATTTGAAGTGAAAACCACATTTCACATTTGGGTATATTTTCTGCATGGGAATTTGTTTGCTCAGTCAGTAGTAGGTAGGAAATGATGATGTGATTAAAATGACATGGATTTCCTTGTGGTAGTAGTGAGTCTTGTCTTCAAGGAAAGAAGGGCACTTGATCTTGTAGTATTAAATATAGTAGAAAGTCGTGGTGGTGGTGGTAAGTAGAAAGTGGTGGCAGTGTGTAAGAGAGAGAAAGTGATGATGGTAGTACAGGGTTGGTTGGTTGGTTGGCTGGTTTGGTTGTGAGAGCAAGCAGAGTCAGAGTATTATTGGGAGTTGGCAGGCTACAAAATCTTCATCCCAATGGAGGAGATAACGCGTTCTATTCTATTGAAGAAAGCATGAGCTAGAGCCAGCCAGCCACCCTCCGGAGAGGATTGCATTGCCTCGGTTTGTGAATCGGTTAGCGATTCTCACTCAGGCAGAAACTCATGATAAAACTCTCACAATCACAAATAACACGTCAGAATTAAACTAAAAACTTGCCAGGCAGAGTTTCAATTTGCACCCACCATGCCACAGCCAAGTCACCAACCAAACCTAACCAACCAACACCAACCAAACCAAAACTCCAAAACCAAAAACTTGAGTTGAAGTGTGCAAGCTGAGCAGTAAATGTGTTAATGTTGTAATATCATCGTCTATGGAACTGATAACAAGGCTGTGTAGTGTCAGTTACGCTTAATAAGGAATCCTCTCCTCAAGACGGATGGAAATACATATCTACCAAAGTGCTCCCATGTACTATTTCTAGTCTACAAATAATAAATAGCCATAATAACCCATGATAAAAGCGCCTGGATCTTTACAAACTTTGGTTGCATAGCGTTTACGACTATTTCTAAGGTAGGAATCCTTATAATTTACTACGTGAGACTGTCATTACTACATTACACCGTCATTCTGCATGACGTAATATGCAAATATCAATCAATACAGTAGTGGTTGTGTAAACATCTCATTTAACCTCAAATCCAAAATCAAAGAGAAAAGCAGACGGCATCAAAAGAGTGTCATAAAAGTTAATGACATATCCGCTACCAAGTTTTAAACCAAATAAGTGTCAAGCTTTACTAGAATCCTTTTCGGCTTTACTTTTCCAATCATTCACAAATGAATTCAACAATGGACACAATTTCACATGAAAACATGCAAAATTTTAAGCCACATCATAATAATACATGTATCAACCAACAATACTTAAACGGACAGAGTAGGAGATTTCCACACCATTCTTTTTAAATTTGATTCTATTCAGTGGTAAATATCAAACCTCGTCCCTTCATTATTAGCATGATGACAAGTTCAGAATGAATACCGACTAGAAGAACTACCCAGCGACAAGGTGAAAAGAATAAAGAAAACATGAATAAATGACAGGGCAGGACAGGAGAACGACTTGTTATCCAAATTTTACAGTCGTGCCAAACAATGAGTTAGTTCTATAGGACACGGATTTCAGAGTTCATGAAACTAAACCAATTTTATGGAAACTAATGGACCTTGTTATATTCATTATTCGTACTCATCAAAAAGTCGAGGACTTTCGAGTCGAGTTTTGGCAATAAGTAAAGAAGTATAACCAAATTTGTGTATTTAGTGATTTCTTTCTAGTACACAACTTCTGTCTTATTTACTTCATTGCTAGTCAAATAAGGTTCGATCTTACAAAATGATAATGATTAAAAAATATTTTTTCCTTCACTGATCTCAATGTTTTATGAATCTATTCGAGTCGCTATTTACTCCACCATATGTGGTATGATCCAAATGAACCACTTTATACCTTATGTTACACCAATATAATAAACTGATGCTGACCAAGTAAGTATCAAAAAATGAGTAAGAAATTATTCATCATATAGTATCCAATACTGGTGGAATGAAGAACATGAAATAAAGACACATATCTGTACAGCAAACCAACCAACAATGTCCAACCGATGAGTGTGAGTATGTTCTTACTTTAGTTTAGTTGGACAGGAGTAAAAGGAGACAAAAGATCCACCTTGTTCCTTATATCCATCCAGCTCTACAAAGGAATTCCGCCATCCATTGTCTCTCCATTGTTGAGCTGTCGTGTGGATTTCTGAATTCTTGGGTCGGCTCTACTTTAATCTATGATCTACTCCTTATAACATAACTCGCATCCTTTGCCAAAGACTTTCGGTTTGGTTGTGATATCTTACTCAATCCATTCAAATGAACTCTCTCTCCGAAGAAGAACCCAGCCAAACAGTGGTAGTTAGTGAATGAGACAAGTTCAACTTGAAAATTGGACCGTGTCTACAAGAAAAGACAGATTTCAAACGATGATCTCTTTTACGCTTCACTTGTTCCCTTCTCTCATTTATGTCTTCCGCAAACAAGTAGTTATAGCCTAGCCGAGGAGCAATTAGGCTAGGATCGGATCAAGGACTGAGGACTACGGGAGAAGGAGAACCCACATCATCGTCTTACCACTAGTGAATAGCTATTATTTAAACTGCTTTTTACGTGGGTAGGAGTAGGAGTAGTACATTTTATAAAAAATGCTCATAATACTAAAAATTTTAAAAAAAAATCTTGTCAGTAAAGGTGTAAAGATGACTATGAAATTTGATACGTTCAAAAATGTGTATGGTCAACTCATAATATTTAAGTTGTTAATGTTTATTTAGATGGGAATGAAATCCAATGTAGCAAGCAATTGCAACTCGAAATCAATCAATAAGTTGAATCAAAGGATCAAAATTGGGTTGCGTTATTGCAGGACTCCCTCATTTTTTGCTGCTATATAACATACTCATGAGTACAAATCAGAATACAGTGAGTAGTTGCATTGCATTATAGTTATCTGGCTCGAAAATGTGTGTATGTTATATTATGCTATTGCTGCTGCTGGTTGGGATGAAAATTCGGTCGGTGGGGTATCAACTCAACTAGTAATGTAGAGATTTACTTTGAATTGAATGCAGTGCGTTGCGACTATCCATCCTTCTCGTAGGAAATATATAAGGAGTTATTCACACCCAAATGATTTCATTGCAAAAGGCACATGCACATTTCGCTCTCACATCAATTGGACAAAAGAAGTGCTGTTCCATTGCATTATGTCCTCCTTTGAGCAAAGTGCTGACAATCAGCTACGCTCTCCTCAAATGTATGTATACGCATACACACATAAAATATTACAGGCCCAGCAGAAAAGATGACAAAAATTCTCTTTCCCTAATCTGACTGACTGACTGACTCTCTCTCTTGTAAATGTAACTAACTTTGATGAATTTATAATTCTTTCTTTTTTGTAAAATAACCGAATATTCAACAATAATAAAATTAGCTCAGCTAAAATATTGTTGCTGTCTTACACAAGAACTACTATTTTACCATTATTTTACAGAATATTACGAGCTATGTCAGATTTGTAAGTTATTCGTGACCACT
>JAQFZJ010000540.1:0-23068 GCA_034695645.1 Folsomia fimetaria
TATCTCTTCATGTACAATAAACTAAATTCAAAGTTACACAAACCTAGCAGAATGCAATGACAATACAGGGTTTTGTTTTGTTTGCATAATCTTGGTCTGTGATTTCCCTTAAATCAAAGAAAACAGAAAGTGATGTCGTCTGTGTGTTTCTCTCTGAGTTCCTTCAACCAATATTATAGCAGGATTTGGTTAGTATTCAAAGAGAATTTGGCTTGATGGTGGGTAGTTGGATGAATGTTATTTGGTTTGGTGGTCGTGGGATGCAGTTGAAGGGAAAATCCAACCTTTGTCCAATAAATATAAATGTGCGATTGTGGTGATGGTGGTAGTGGTGGGTGGGTTTGCGGTTGGTATTGCTTATGTACATGAGCACAACTTCTGTAGTAATATCAGGGCTTCGAGGAAATATCGAATTAAGGAATTTATAGGCTTAGATAGTCAGAATAGCAGACCATAGGAACTCGTACACGTCCACGTTGAAGTAGAAAGACGTGAACTGACTGATTGTTTGAGTGGGAGGTTGGTGCATCTGAGAGAATAATGCGAACCATGAAAATAAATTATTGATATATTCACTATAATTCTTAATTCATTCAAAGGAATTGGAATGATAAACTGTGGAAGAGCGCATTATTTGCACAACCTTCATTTGTTCTAAATGTGTTCTACCAAAAGTAGGGAAATTAATGCATGGAAAAGTACTTACAGATTTAATGACCTTATTACGAAATGCTTACAAAACCAGGCTCTAAAGTAAAAATAAAATTCTATGCATAATAATGTCGCTTGGAAAAAAGTTGGATATGCGAAAAAAAAGTCACAAACTCCTCTTCCAGAGCGTATTTCTGGCCTTCCTTTGAACGCTTTGCATTTTAAAGAGAAAGAGGAGAAAGAAACAAAGAGATATCGATTATGCATATTGATGTGGACGACAGTCTTAAAGTAGTTCATTATGCCTTCGTGAAATGTGGAGAATGAATTTCATGGTGGAACAGTTTACAAGAGAAAAGAGAAGATTTGGATGGGTGAAATTGGCCGGACTAAAATGCTTTACACATACTTTCACTTATGCATAATTCCTTTTGTTCTACTTGTGGACACGGTGAGAGTGGGAACAGTTTAACATAAAAGCAACATATTTTATATTTATGCAATACACTGCATTATACCACGTAGACCTTCATGTGATGTGATAAATCCTACTTGAAATTCTCAAGATAATGTGTGCTATGTATGTGGAGAAAAGTCATTAAATTATTCAAGTGTTGAGGATTGTGGTGAAAGAAGAAGTTTATCACAATACAGAAAAAGATTAATGATGTTTCGTCGGGAAAATAATTGTTGAATCTGAGGATGCAAACATTTATATTAATTTTTTAATAGGATTACTATTTAGAACAACATAGAGTGGCGATTAGCATGCAATTCGCAAAATCCTCTATCCATCCACATCATAGCCCACTTCTGACGGTTTATCCTTTCTCCTAATGATTTGCATGATTGCCTCCTCCTCTCACCCACCACGTCTGTTGGCCAAGTATGCCGTTAAAATTCAAGAAATGTTTTGGCAATGAGACATAACTTGTAGTAGTAAGCACACGCAAAGGAAATTCAAGGTTGAGTGAAGGCTTAAACTGGAACCTTCCATAAATGCTATCGTGTAACCACCCGCCCAACTTGTGGAGGTTTTATGTCTTTTATCTACTGTACGTCTCAATTGCAAATGTAATGCTTTTTTTTAAATTTCTGTTATTGCATTGAGCACAAAGGGAGACACAGAGTACAACATAACATCTCGTGTCTGACACATTTTCACCTGAAAGAGGAGCTCATACGAACTTTCACCTCCTTGATCCTTCCTACTTCATGCTTCCTCTTACATGACATCAAACGCCTTTGTTCACTCATGCACTCACACTCACTGATTGAGTTAGGATCAACATGTAAAGCTATAAGAATATTGAGAAAAGGGAAGAAAGATTGGATTTCTGCATTTCAGTAGATCGAAGTGCTATATTGATCCGAACAATATATGTTGATCGTATCAACATTTCAAATTCTCAAAACTGCCAAGTCAGTCAGGATTGAGAGCGAGAAAGAGAGACAGGCATGCTAATGTGAGTGATCTGGGGAAAGTGGACGCCTTAATGAAATTCAATATTTGGGATAGAGCTTTTACTTTGCCCCATCATATACTGCAAATTTTGTAAAATGTAACATTTATCGGAAATATGATACAACTATATGCTTTTAGCATTTTATTTAAAATTGGCAGACATTGACAGATATTACGGTGGCGGGTAGCGATGGTTGATGATGCAAGACCTTTCCATTCAAAGGTCTTGGAAATATTTGATGGATGTGTAAGAGGTCACATGAGATTATTCATGTTAGGATAACAAGTCCGTTTTCAGTACTAAGTATGTACATACATATGTTTGTGTTTAGATTATATTGAATAAAATACAGGCTTATATACTTACCAGATCCAAAAAAGTCTCACATTGCCTCCACCAAGGTAATTAACACTCCAACCGAGAAGTCGACAGCTCTGCAAAAAATGCACACTGAATTGTTTTACTTTCAGAGTGTTATCCTCCGTCAAAGTTTTTTATATTTAAAATGTGATTTCAACTTCTTTTGAAACTGCGAGTTTGTTATTTCCAACACCAACAAGCAAACAACAACAAACAAACAGGATGAATCTAACCGTATATGGTTTAGGTGGATGTGTAGTTGGAAGGAGTTGTGAATTTGCCGGAAGCTGAGGAGATTCTGGGTCCGGGAAGTGAGGAGCAGGGCATCTCATCACCGCACATTCCCATCACCATCATCATCTTGTTGAATGAGAATGCTTTCAATTTCACTTTCTCTCTCAAACAGAAAGCCTCACTCAGGATTGATTGCTTAACCAGCCATGAAAATGTAATGTTGGTCGCTTTACAGACTTTTCAACCCTCAATTTTTCAAGAGTAACACTTTATTCTTTTTTTTACGTTACTTACAAAGGTTGTAATTTGATTGAGCGCACAACTCATTCCTGTGAAATAATTTGGGAGGACGGCTCCATCATCTAAGAAATGTTGTGAGATACGATGTAGTTATTTTTACCACTTCCTTTGGGATATAAGAAAGGATAGTCAGTAGATTGTAGTCTACTTGAGAAATGTGAAATTACCTGTGCTATTCAAAATGGACATGAATAAAATATTATATTTCGAACCATTTTAAAAATGCAGTCTTATTAGATTTTGTTATGCTAAAAAAACTAGGGGTCGGAATTACTTAATTTTAAGCGGTGATGGAAGTGCAGTCAATCTGAGATTGAGGTGCATACAATAAATTCATGCAATAAAACTGTCAAATAATGGGTACATACATAAATTTGGATGTTGGATGTGATAGAAATTGTACGAATGTTTTGACCACCGAAAACTTTGAGAAAACCGAAAAATTTGAAATAAAGATAAAGGGCATATTATGGAACTTTTCCATCATAATATAGAGCAACTTTTAAGGTCCAATGTATTATGTAAGCAACTAACAATGTGAAATTACTCTTTTAAAATCACAAAAAAACGCGGATATATTATATCGGTAATTCCCAATGCATTTCTGATAGAAAATGTGCATGTTATGTGAAAAAGCAATTGTGATAAAAGTATATTAATAAAGGTTAAGAGGTCTGCATTCTCACTTTAGCCACATGACACCATGAAAATTAAATGAATCAATTTATCATAGTTTTTGAGATAAGTGGATTTCTAATTACGTGACCGTTACGCAGAACTGTTCAATAGCACGACAAGACATTGACTGACATCCCTCCCGACATATTCATCACATTGTTCTACTTGGTCGCCATTTACTCAGGATTGCAATTTCTATAAGACAAAGAGCCACGGGAAGCGCTGGGTGAAAGCAACTTCTGCTTTTCAACTGCTTGCCAACTATTACTCATTCAGTTCAAAAATGGGTGTGTCCAACGAGACGGAAAGCGCTTTCGTCTTTGGCTTGACTCACGACGACGCAAATTGGATTTTAACTGCATCCTTCATAATATTCACGATGCAGACAGGTATAGCGTATATCTAGCAGATTATCTTAGCTTGGTATTTTTATTTTAAAGCGAATTAAATGTATTTAATTAAATTTATTTTAATAACTTGGTTAAAAGGATTCGGCATGTTGGAGTCTGGTTGCGTCTCTGTCAAGAATGAAGCCAATATCATGATGAAAAACGTTGTTGACGTTGTATTTGGGGGTGCGACATATTGGTAAGTTTAGTTAATTAATGCAGTGGAATATAATAATGACAAAACTGTACCATTACAGGGCATTCGGATTTGCCTTATCATTTGGAAATGATGCACCCTACTCTTCTCCATTTCTTGGATTTGGAGAATTTGCGGTTGATGCTGATTTGGATATAATGGGACCGGTTTTCGCCTCATTTATGTTTGTAAGATGAATGTTTCCAAAAATTTCGTCTCACAATCCTTAAAAATCTAATAATTTCTCTTTTAGCAACTGTCATTTGCGACCACGGCTACCACTATAGTCAGTGGAACAATGGCTGAAAGGTGGTCGTTCTAAAACATGATTGCTACTGATAACGACAAGCGGTTTTCTGGCATAATAGGATATTTATCTTGACATATTCTCTCATTTTGTAATTTCTTCGGCTCACTCAATTTCCATTCAATTAAATGTATTGCAAACTCTGCATCGCCACTATTAGCCATTTTAATCGCATCCCTTACGTGAGATTCCTCTATTTGCGACAATTTCAGATAATCATTTTAAAAATTTTAAAACAATGTTCGTGATCATATATAGGTATGTCATATGTATGTAAGGGAAATACCTGGCATTAGTCTATCTGCCTGTTCAGCAGTTGAATAATACCAATTTTCAATTTTTATGCCATTGTTTGCAAAAATCAAAAAATTCGACGATTTTCAAATTACAAATAATGAAATGGGTTAAACAAACTTTGATTAATTCACACTTGATTAATTCACTTAATTAATAGACGGAAATTAAATGAAGCATTTTTGTGGTTGTTGGAGGCCAACTCATAGAATGCATGTCGTTATCAATAGCTGTTTAGATGTAATTTTGAATGGAACTTTAAATGTATAGATGCAACTTTAAATCATACTGTCTCTTTTCAATGCTCAACACGATTGTGTATTGTGTACCTGCGAGATGGGTGTGGGGTAATTAACTACCTTCCAACAACTCAAATATTTAGTTTCATCGTACCGCATGACTATAAAATCAAATTTTTTAATAACATCAAGGTCCGACGGGTTTTCTTCATGATATGGGCGTCATCGATATAGCGGGATCGGGTGCAGTTCATCTTCTAGGTGGTGTTTCGGGCTATGTCGCAGCTTGGATGTTGGGACCTCGATTAGGCCGATATGATCAAGGAACAGATCCGTTACCTCTGGGTAACCCTACTAGCTGTATTGTGGGTTTATATATTTTATGGTGGGGGTGGCTTGCTTTCAATTCCGGCAGGTACAGCTACAAATTCTACAACTATGTATTACTAATATTGCATAATATGTACATCATATACATATGACTTTCGTTGTATTTCGTAGCACATTTGGTATTAGTGGAGTCAAATGGAAATTTGCTGCTAGAGCTGCAACTTCTACAACTATAGCATCAATTGGTGGTGGTATAACTGGGGCAGCATGGACGCTGTGCAAGCCTGGAAAGATTTTTCATGTGATGGATATTGTTAATCCGGTATTGGGGTCTTTAGTCGCTGTAACTGCAGGGTGTGCCTTGTTTCATACATTTGACGTTAGTATGAAATATTGAATGATTGATGAATATTTATTAGAATAAATTACACCGAATCAATTATTTTTAGGCTTTCATCGTTGGCGTCATTGGAGGTGCGACGGTATTATTGACATCTGGATTTGCAGATTGGACGAGAGTGGATGACCCTGTGGGTGCTACTCCGGTGCATGGTAAAATCATCTGATCATTACTGTATTATAATATATTGACATGTACCTTATATGACACCTTAAACATTAATATTCTAGCATTCGGTGGTTTCGCCGGGCTTGTGTGCGTCGCCTTATTTGCGGAAGATGATCGCGGGGCTGGCTTTTCTAATGGAAGATCCGGTCTTTTTCGTGGAGGTGGTCTGTATCTAATGAAAGTACAACTATTTGCTTCTCTTTGCATTTCTGTCTGGGCAGCCACCATCACATTCATTCTGTTATGGGTAAAATGATGAATTCTCTTTCCTTTAACAAAAATTAATAAGAAATCGTTTGTAAATTTTTAGCTAACAAACAAATGTATCCCGATCCGAATGGAACCTCATGAAGAATTGCTCGGAGCCGATTTTGTAGAACATTTAGTTCGTCGTAAAAATGCTGGAATTTCAGCTGCACTGTCCGTTGTGGGCTCTCATCCAGAAATCATTAACGTGACTGATGTGGCTGCTACAATTGGACAATCAAATCCCAGTATGTGAACTTTGGACAGGCAGATGAATTTCATTACTTTCTACAAATCACACGATACTAATCTTAATTGCTCTTTCCTTCCACAGTGCATGACCATCTTTTAAATAAAATGGAAGAACTCAACCTTCGTCGTTGGTCCAGGATTAAGCATGTGACTACTGTGACTACGGCAATCAATGCATTCAAACGTAAGGCAAAAATTTTTGTTAAAAAGGCACCACAACGCATTGTGAATGGAACTACTTTCGACTACATCGATTACCTTGGAGTGCCGGACCCATGGACGGTTAACCCCATTCTTCGTCGTCCTACTGGCAATGAATCGATCCATTTCGCAAACGAGGTGGTTGTTGATGGAAGAAATGTCAACAGAAGGCTTCGAGTGACACAACCACAACAAAAGTATTAGGATGTACTTGATGGAAAGTTTTCTAGCTTAGCAACTCCACAGGGGCCTTCCATTACGTCTTATCCTAGTGCATTTATTGCGTAGTTATGAAATGCATAAAGACATAAAGTGGACAATATAAAACGAACAAGTGGGGGAATATACAAGCACTACTCGTATTAGTCGTATTGTCATACCTTATTTAACACAAAAAGCTGAATTTCTTTCATATTCCAAAAAATTTGGATGTCTCACATTTATGTAGTGCCTGACCTGTAATAATAAATACACGCGATTCAGAGCTGACAAGATTTTCCTAATCAATTCTTAGATTTTGAGGTTTAACAAGGTTTAAGGAAACCAATCTTGGTTAATAAATAAATCAGTAAATTAAATAAATAGAATCTTTTTGAAATATCCAAATTATTACAATTTCATGTGTTCATGAAAAGACGACAACAAACAAACCAAGAGTTTTGAATCAGTTTCACAAATGTTGTGCTAGCATAATCTTGTTTTTAATTCACGATGTTCTTCGTGCAATAAAATATATACTTACAATAAGCACACAAATTATTAAAAGCACGTGACATAGAAATTCGTATCACGAACATGTCATGTGGCCCACTATAAAAAATGACAATTAAACTGTTCAATTAGGTACAATAAATACTAGGAATTAATTAGACAATGGATCGACTCACATAATATAATATACATAATATACATACACTCGTGTTCCCACTCCAGCAATTTGATTAAAAGTTAAGATCGGTCAGTACAATACAGCTTTAAGACTGCACTGAACATTGGACTTTGTTCAAAATCTTGTCCATCCCATGAGTGACTGGGTGACGGGGCAATAAATTTAAGTACAACAACAAAAATTATGACAAGATTATGCGTTTGAAGTGCATGCTAAACAAGCTCAAGGGCAATTCCACCTGGATGCATTATATGTACATAGTTTAAAAATCCATTTCATTTGTGGGACAACAAAAAACTAGAACTATGTTTGCTCTTTAGACTCCTTGAGAGCTGGAATGAACCTGTATGGATCACAGTACATTTATCATTTCGCATTTATGTATAACATGACATTTAATTGTCCAACTTTTTGCTGCATTGTCATGTCCAGCTTCTTTTAATGTATGTAAAATTGATTTCGGTTGCCCTCCTTCCATTTCTCCGGCAGTGCAAAAAATGGCTTGATGACGATAGTGAACAAAGGGCAGGTTCAGCTCGGCAGGTATAAAACGCCGAGAGAAATGTGGATTTAGCAAGCAGTCCAACACTTTCATTTGATTAAACACCCAAGACCACAATTCGAGCTAAACTCCAAAAATGCAAACCTTTCTCATTATTTCTGTCGTCTTGGCTGTTGCTGCCGTATCACATGCAGGTACAATTATCATTTAGGATGATTCTTTTTTAATTCTCCAATTTATTAAAAGAATTTTGCATTGTGTAATTCCCAGCTCCACAAACAGCAACCCACAGTCCTGAGGTGGTTGAAGGAGTGAAATCAATCAGGGAACTTGTCCGAAACACATTGGTCGATATTACCACAGCTGCTATTGCTGATGATTCAGTAAAGGGTCAAAAGATCAAGGACACATTAGATTCCTATGCTAAGAAAGCGTCAGAACTACTTCAAAAAGCCCGTGCCGTTGAATCTCCAACTAAGGAACAGACTAAGGAGACCGTAACTAAATTCCTTGAAATTTTGGGAGAGGCGAAGGAAGCTGTCAAGGACGATGTTAAGACCCTCAAACCTGAAACTCGGGTGTTCATTGTGGAAAAATTTACAACCGCTCTTACAAAAGCTAAGGCAATTACACAACAACTTGCAGCATCCCAATGATTTCAGTTAATTCATGAAATCAAATCTTTTGACCTTGTCTTTCCTGTCACTCAAATCGGAATACCATTAATGCGTTTCAATCGGTTATCATTTGAAGACAAACTGAATAAAATTATTTCTAAAGTTTACACAAACTTTCTTCAAATGCAATTTTTTTACCATTGAGGTTTCTCCACTGTAAGTTTGTATTCGTTCCAAGCTTTACAGCAAGAGTTAAATCCAAACGCATTTTTAAACCATTTATCCTAATTATATATCGTACATACTTTCACTTTCAGACTGTTTAGACACAATAAATGGTCGTCTGCTGTTGTAGTTCTGTGGCTGATGGCTGGGCTGTTGGAGTAAAAGTTGTGCAGTACAATTATATATACTTGTGCAGTATCACTTCGACCGTGGTTGGTCTAAATGAGAATACGGCCAAGTTTGGTAGTACGATTCTGGTGGGAGAGAGATTAATAGCAGTTGTATGTAACAGTAAATTCATTAATAACAATTATTGTTGTTGTCTGTAGGAAATGGGAGAATCATGAATCATGAGAAATAAGTCTTTATTTTAGGCTACTTGTAGTATCAAGGCTTGCTTGATGTTGTTGGATAATCTCAATTTTATCGTGAAAGTCGCATTTGCAGTAACCTTAAAAGTAAATTCATTTCAATTTTCTTTCCAGAAAGTAAGAGAGTACTTTTGTCATCATATTAAATGTGAGATTTTTGTACGTGCGGTTGAGGTATACGTTACACTTGAACTGCTTGAAAAAGTGCGTGGGTATATGTAAACCCGAGTGAAAGTATGAGAAA
Organism: Folsomia fimetaria; assembly: GCA_034695645.1. NCBI lineage: Eukaryota > Metazoa > Arthropoda > Collembola > Entomobryomorpha > Isotomidae > Folsomia > Folsomia fimetaria. The sequence goes on from JAQFZJ010000540.1 coordinate 9,560, forward strand.
TGTGCAAAACACATTTTTAACGCCCACAAACAAATGTAATCTATCATCTATGCTGGACGGACTGAGATTGAGTAAAAGATACCATTGTGTGTACCTTAGTGAACTGGGTTGGGTTTGGATAAAATAATATACATTCACTCACTATGTATTACATAAACAGGTATCTCACTTGCTGATACTATTGTGAGACGATATAGTAAAGTAATGCTATGTGGAAACTTTTCAATTATGATTCAAGATCCAATATTTAAAGAAATACCTTTTAATACTAAAATACGACGTCTATATACCTATACAAAAATTCACGAGACCTTATCAATAAGACAACCATCAAACAATTTTATGCTGGTATCCAGAAACCCGTGTCCAACACACGTTCTTGTACTCGTAAGTCAACAAATTGAGAAGTGAATACAAATATTTGAGTTGCTTCCACATTCTACCTTATATTCTCGTTCTTTTCATGTACTTACTTCCGGATAATAAAGGGCAAACCACAATTTTTGTATAGGGAATGACTAATTTGCTTCAATCTTTGTGGGAAACAAGTATAAATGGAGTGTACCTATGTATACTGTTTTTGCGTATAGAATATTTTAATTAGTCCACATTTGCTAGCATTATGCATACACCCCAAATTATATGAATAGCTCGAATACATGGTAGACACACTTGTGCTTAGAAAGTCGCAGTTCTATTGCATTGAATAGCATTTAGCAATAAATGTCTTCCGTGTATTTTAAATCATGTGTAACACACGATATGTAATATTAAAAGAGTTACGAATGAAGGGAGTTTATGATATTATCAAAGTACACTGATTTACTGCAAAAGACAACTTAGGTACATACGTTACTTGAGGACTATTATTAGGGTTTAACCTTTGACAGTAAACAAATCATGAGCTGGTTAGTATGGTTTGCTGTTGACGGTTCAATCAATCTGGTGACATATCAGATTAATGCATGCAAGTAAGTATACAGATATTTACTAATTACTAATTACCTATCATCCCTAAAGTACTCTTTTAGGGATGAGACATAGGTAATTCTTTTACGTGATGACTAGTATTCGTAGGATGAGTTGAGTGAGATGTCCATACACACAGACTTTGTTTCATTAACTAATTAATGCAAGATTCTGAATTTATTGAAGTGTATGTATGAGGTGAGTTAATTAGTAATAATCACATGTACTAGTACTAGCATACAATCTATGAGCTGAAGTAAACAGAGTGATGAGCAAGGTTGAAATTAACTCATCTTCTCTGCATAATGCTCGTGCAGATATGTAATCTTAATCTGTATGTATTTGCGAAGGTAGTATCAAGAAGCTTCTTTTCTTGAATTTTCAACTAATTACAAAAAACTTTCACAACAACAACACTGATGGGCATGTTAGTTGTCATTTCCAAGTCCATATCTGATTTGGTAGTGTTGTTAACATTCGTATTATTTTCATGCATTTCATTTGATAAAGCGGATGTTGCGTTACTGTTGCTGAATCTGCTCAACAAATCGTCAAAACTATTGAAAAGGGCATCTAATGCTCTAGTCCGATTTTCTCGTTCCTCTTCCAAATTATAATTTGAATCCCGTACTTCCTCATGATATCGATACAAGTTGGTTGAGTCGTCCCCGCTTTCATCGACATCAAATGCTGCATTATATTCTGGATTTGGATGTCAATTGTAGTATCCTGAGAAGCTTAATAGCCATGCCCAATAGGTGAAAAAGAAAATGAGGAAGACCAATGCAAATGTCCAAAAAGCGTACTTTTTAGTATAATAATAAAATCTACATATACCTTTAGATCTGTATGATTGCCTTGTTTATTACGTTCTTTATTCCTTGCTAATCATAATTTCATACTGTAGTAGTAAAAGTTATTTATTAAATGGTGCATAAAACTCCTTTGCAGAAATATGATAATGATCTTGTCTGTCCGTCAGTCTGTCCGTGCGATAACTCCTCTTTGACCTAGCGACTTAAAATTTGGAACATACGTTCCCTGGATAAAAAAACTGGTCAAATTCATTGATAGAAAATTACTTTGACCACGCCCTTCATTTATTGGGGGTATGGTTGGGGGCAACTTGATATTTTGTGTTTTTTGCTGTATAAGAGACACCCACAGAAACTTGCATATTGACCACACCTAATTTACTTAGGGTGTGGTTGGGTGATCAATAATGACACCCCTGATCAATATACTAATTTCACCCCTTGCTTACTAACTACATTGTCATGTTTGTTCAGCATTGAATGCATAAATAATCAAAATAGTTACCAATAAATGACGGTGAACATGAGCAGAGCAAGAAATACAACAAAAATTGCAAAAACCATAAATACGTCGATTGCCATTGTATAGCTGACCTCCGGAGATTGCTCCCTGACTTCCAGAAAAATAACCAGTAATTGATAAAAATGAATACGCATCAATAAATTACTACCTGACGGCCGAAAACATGGAGCTTAGAGTGAGTACAGTTGTCATCGAAATTCCAATCCGGGCCTCCACCATATTCGAAGGGATTAGAAAACAGAGCCAAGTTATACAAATTAGCAAGACGGAGGGCAGATATGTCTGCACAATGTGGTAACTTAGTTTTCTTCGCATCTTAATAGTAAACACCAGAGCGGAGTAGTTCCCTCTGAAAAATTACAAAATGCATAAAAGATTAACATATTTAACAGTATAATTGTATTGCAAATATATCCGAAGTTACTTCTAAATTCATCAAACTTTTCTTCAATTCGTAATTGCTTGAGCTGTTTGTGTGGCTCTGCAGAAGAGATTTGAAGGTCGAAATTAGCATCTGCTGGATTATCAAGGAAAATTGCTTTATATGGTGCCTTTTTCCAAAACAGTTCCAGTTGGTTCATTGTATAAGAGGATACGAGCATATAGATATATATGTACATGCATATACATACAATTAACTTTACAAATAATTTTCACTCGCAACTAAGGATAATGGAATGTGCATTCTTGGGTATCTGCTGGATAACACATAAAGTACATGTCGCATCGCAGTCTCAAAGATGTCCTGCAAAATTGAACAGACAAAGCAAAATTCTAATTTGGATGTATTCCCTATAAACTTATCCAACCTTGCACTGTGAATAATGTCCCCCGAACTTCCTGTCTCGGTCTTCCCCAAAAAATTGAGTGTGAAAAGCTTAGACAGAATGGAAGTCCTGTCCACCGATGACATTTCGTCTGTTTCCATCAAAAAAATTATACACGTTGTGTACATATTATACACGTTGTGTACATTCAAATCATCATTACTTTAAAATTTAAAATATACTTTTTATATACCGATGAACACATCTGGTTTCCAAATATCTTTGCGTACTTCTGAATCAAGTGTCCTATTTCCAACTGTGAGATTAGTTTCCGTATCTATCCAATCATTGTTAATCAGATTGTCATAAATTTTCCAGTCCATCTCATCCCAAAGTCTGTGTCCAGTATCAATTCCTGTTGATGCATCAAATGTCTATTCATATCATGTTACTTTTAGGCTAAAAGTTTTAGCCTAATAAAGCATGAATATTAGAGGCTACTTCATTTTTTCATCCACCTCCTGAACTGTGCGTACAAACATTGGGATGTAGACATAAACCCCACTGCCACCGGATGAGAGAGGGATTGCCAATTTATTGTAGCCCATGGGAAGCGTAAACTTTCCATAAATGCTGTTTAATCGCTTTTGTTCCTCTTCACTAGAAGTCAGTTCAGGATCTCTTAAGAAGTTGAAAGAAGTATCAGGTTCTGGAGATCGGCTGATGTTTGACGAGAGAGTGAGTGGGAGGAGACACTCGCTGCTGATGTTTGACGCTGCTGATGTATTTGGACCCCTTCTCGCCCACTTGATTCGCTAATATTTAACAAACACGAATTTTAAATAAATGTTCATGAAACCATCCTTGCAATTTTCTACCGTATTTTGAGAAATGCTATAAATAAAATAGCAAGTCCAAGTTTTAATCCGTAATATTTGTCCATGCTGCACCCAAAGAAATCAAACATGTATAGTTACTGCATTGCATGGCAGATCAATTATCAATTGTTTTTGATTCACAAGCAGCTGCATACATATACAATGCGACTACATCTTTGTATGAATTGATTGCAATATGAGTGAGTAGAGTTTGCTTTTACACACTATCTATATAAAATAAGAAAAAACACATTTCATAAATTTTCCTTTGCCTTTGCTAGTTTATTGTAGTTAGGATTACCAATAATAGCCAACCCCTTCCTGATTTACGGCAACAACAACGTGCCTTGTTTTTTTTTCTTTGTTGTTGGTTTTGGTTTACATAAAGGTCGTGGACAGGTGTGGTGGTACAATTATCAGTCTACGTACTTAATAATATGTACATGTAAATATACCTATATATACTGCTTTTCTGTACCAAAGATACACTCGACATGAGATTCTTATTATGTATCAGTATTCACAACTTTTAGTTTAACTACATGCAAGATGAATGCATATCACTTTAATTCCTCTGCCAAAACTATATGTATTTTGCAGTTTAATAGATGATTGTAATATCAACGGACACACATATTTTGTGATTTATTAAAATCTTAATTTATTAAAAAATCTTTGAAAAATTTGTTAATGTCAAATATCCATAAGTACAACATCATATTCACTAAATAGGATCACAATGAGATTCGAATAATTTACTCAATCAAGCATCCACATAGTTAGCCGTAATAACCACCACGGTGGTGACCATGTCCCCCGTAACCACGCCCATACCCACCATGATGACCCCCGTAGCCACCACGATGACCTCCATAGCCGCCATAGCCTCCTCCATAACCACCCCCTCCGTAGCCACCCCCACCGTAACCTCCGTATCCACCATAACCCCATTGTGGCTCAGGGTCTGCAGATCGTCGCCCCCGATAATGACCTCCATTGTGACCACCTCCATGATATCCGCCATTATTGTGACCTCCATATCCCTGTCGACTACCTCCATGATGTCCACCATTGTTGTGACCACCATATCCCTCATGTCGACCACCTTGGCCATAATACCCACGTTGTGGATCTGCAGATCGCTTGGCCCTATCCACATCCAAGGGAAGCAAGGCGTCTACATCATCTGTAAGTATAGTAGTTAGTTACATTAGTATTGTTGAAATATGGTGAAATTTAATTTCCTTAACGAACTGAGACTTACCACTTAGAGCAACTTCAACATCTTCGACATCTTCTTCATCAAAGTTTGGAATTGCTCCAGGATTTTGTGCTGGAAGAGCGGTTACGGCGACCACCGCAACCAGTAGACCAAGCAAGATCCAAGTTTTATTCATGTTTGTTTGAGAAATTGATATAAGGATTACTTTCTAAGCTCTGTTTGTTCTTATTGTTTTTGCTTTGTGAACTGATACCTTTTCCATCCATTTCTATCGCTTTTATACAACATTTTCAAATACGTCAAGATATTATGTTGACTACATCGGAGAACATAACACGTAGGCAAAAGCAGCTCCAAGAATTGCAGATCATTCGGGAGAGACCAAAAGGGTAAATTTGTTTTCATTTTTAGAACAATGCTGATGTCAAGTGTAAGTCTACTTGCTCTTCCGCACATGATCAACAATAACAATAATTATTATTTTTACTGTTTTTAAGCAGGTGTGCTCTGCATCTGTGTACTCCTTTATTTGTTGTGTCTACATTCACACATATGTAAGTAGCATGAATGAGTCAGAGTTATAGAATGGTTGAGAGGGATGAGTACAATGCGTCGCTGCTAATAAAACAGCAAAACGAGATAAGAATCATCTTAATTGGAATTGTTTACCACAATATGATAGCACAGCACAGTGTCAGGAAACCAGTTTGTTGGATCATGATGCTCTGCATTTTGTTTGCGTCATAACGAAGTTAACAATGACAGGTATGGTGGAATGGGGTAAAGTTGAGCAAAGCAATTGAACTTCACTGCTACGTTCATGTATAGAAAGAATTGCATTGTCGATTTACCGAAAATTTATTTTTGTTCAGAGTGCTATGAATGGTATTTTATTTTTATACATTACTAAGTTCCAAAAACTGGCTGTTTTTGCTAAAAATCTGCTAATTTACAAACTAGAATGAACTGGAATAAACTAATTCTCTGAGAGAACATCAATTGGTATATTATATCAATGATTATGACGTCAATTACGTATATGGAGGCGCAGTTTTGCGCTTTCACAAATCTTGCTTACACATTTTTGGGAAAGTCCTGTATCATTTCATTGCCACTGTTGCACTGCAATTATCGCACATCTTCATGTCAACTAGAAATTTTAAGTCAAGTGTCGAGTAATATTTTTGAATATAATGCGTTTTTTACACAAGGGCAAATATTTTCATATTCGTTGTAAGCGAATAATATAATGATAAAGAAACTTTTTTGATTAACTGTTTTATTTCTGACATCAAATGTTATTAGTAGACATTATAATTAGCGGACAGTCAGATACATTTGGTTATACAATACAACTTGCTAGCAACATAGGAATAATATCAAAATACAAATATACTATTAAGAATTTTACTTTTTTCTTTTGATATTGTTCAAAGAAAGAATTTCGTCTTGCAAATGTTTAATCAAAACAAAGAGTTGAGGATCTTCTAAAATTAAATCTTCAATTCCATCTATGTAGGCATCTTCATCTGGCATTGTACCCCAAAACTCTTCTGGCAATCTTTCTGGTTCCATCAGTTTACTGATATGAGACATGTCACTCTTTGTAATGTGTATCTGTTGGACAGGAAAAAGCACAAATTATAGAATTGGTATTTTCATCCTGTGTTTTATAAACTCACCAATTTTCTGAGATCTTCGGGAAACAGCCATTTAAAGATGCTAAAGGTGTGTTCAAAAAGAGCGTAACTGTTGATCGCGACTACTCCTTTGATCATTGGGGGAATTGTGGAGTACAAACGAATTGCCTTCATTAAAAGGTCGACTGATGCTTGCCGAGCGTGCGACAGTTTAAAACCAGACACATCTCCGATGACAATCATCCCTTGACGCTGAATCTCGGGTGACATCTTTGCGACAGTGTAGACATAAAGTGCTCCAGTGAGTGCAAGTTGTTCAACACTTGTTTCTGAAGGTTTCCAGTTTTCTGTAAAGGATACATTATTTGTTACTTTTCGTGCTTATGTGAATAAGTCAGCTTATGTGCTTGTTACTGGTTGTTCTGTACTTACTGATTCGGAATACAACCACGGCTGGGCCCTGATCTACGGGCCGTTTCACAACTTGGAATAACTTTTTTCGAATGATGGACTCCAAGTTTAGGGGATCAATTTGCGCAAATAGTTCCGGATACGTTTTTGTAGCATGGATCTGCAGCGTTTGCATCTGTTCAACGATAAATAAACAAAATTAAATTAAATGTGCTTAAATGTATACTGTTCACTAATTATGTATGCATTTAAATCGTACCGTCTTGAAAGCTAATTTTGCATCCAAATTGCAAGCTCTCAATCCAACAATGACTAAGCTTTTTTGTGCATATTTCCTCCATTGTTGCATTTCGTCGTCATCTATACACGCAATAACGAATTTTTAAAAGTTAGATACAAGGAAGGGTAGTGTTTTTTAATTTTAACTTACTGTCGATTAAATCAAAAATTTCTGTGAGGGCGAGCTCTTCCTCTTCCGTATATTCCGCTGACTGGTCCCCAAACCGACTGACGGTGTTTTCAAAATCGTTTATGTCGAGGGTCATTGTGTATTTTTCAAATTTCAAAAAACCACTATGTCAAAATATTTGCAAAATGGTTCCTAGAAATTGAAAAGTGTGTTTGGTCTGGATTCTGCTTTCACCCTGCTTACACCCAAAGGAGACTCTATCTGACAACTGTTGCTGTTCTAGAGTTGTCTCTCCCTTTTAAGACATTGAAAAAAGCAATCATCCATGTTGATTAATCCCATATCGGTTAGGGTTGCAGGCTCAATTGTAGAGGAAAATTCCCACGCTTTGTATAAAGTCCCTTTAGTAATAACATCTTCATTCATTCTTCGATAAAGGGAAGAACGTTTCGTAATTACACACGAGGCTTGCAACTCAGGGAAATACCCAGTCGGACCAGAGAGTTCCCACACAGGCATGTCCTAGTATTGATGTCCACGTTTTATTGCCTAAAAGATGAGATGTGCATGTGGAGCATTTGCACAATAGTTCCTGCATTGCGACGTAGCTTAGTTTCCTTTAATAGTAAGCAAGGAAGTTTATGGTTGTGGTAATTATAAATGAAATGTTGCGGTTACATATTTGCTTATGGATGGGATTTAACGAGCTGTATATTTTTTCATTCCTGGTCTTAACCTCTTAACTTTGTAGTGACGCAAATGCTTGATTGAGCACAATCACAGGTAGGATTTCCTACCATTGTTAATGTGGAAAGGGACTTTCATTTATCCTTGAAATTTATGGATATTCTAATTATCATCATGATAACTAAACGCTCGTCCTCGATCTTGAACTTGACAATAAAACATGCATGGGAGAAAAATTCCAGCAAACCGCAAGCAATTATACAGAAACACAAAAATTGGTCCTGCTTAGCCCCCTGAATACAATACAATCATGAAAGTTTATTTACATGTTCAGAAATTTGTATAATTGTGTTTATTTCTTAGAGTAACAAATAATATAATATTATATTATTTGTTACTCTAAGGTTTATTTGACTGTTGTTTAGAGTATAATACAGATATTCGCGTGATTCACAACATTTTCAATCAATATTGCTTAGAATTTCTTGTATTAGAAATTATAGCTATGAACAGACTTTGTTTCAATTTAAAAGCGAAATAAATACAGCATATTTTCTGGAAGGTATTAGATAAATGAGTCAATAACTCTATTGCGCAATGACCCCACAACGGATTGGGATGGCTACGACGACACTCATGCGAATTTAAGGTACAAATTTTAGCTGGAGGCTAATTAAGATATTTGTAATATGTATCTGTAATACAAATAATGTAAATCACAAGTTTTTCTTTCAGCAGTAAATCAACTATGTGGCTAAAATTCATTGTGTAAAGACATCCCCACGTGGCAATCGCAAGATTGGAGCAAGATCGGATGAGCTAATGAGTCATTACTTGCTCTGGTGCAAAAAATCTAGTTAGTAAATGTTAGTTTCTGAGTAGTAATATTGCGTTTTCCATGTAATGACTGGAGACCAACGCAAATTGTCGCTATTAAAAAATAACAAGCTAGAAAATGTGGTAGTAGTACCTTCATAAATTATTTATCATACTCACATATATCCATAAAACCCGACGAAATAAATTAAACTAAAGGATGGAGTGTAGCCATATAAATTAATCCAGTTTCAGTAAAGTTGTCAATGCTACATTGCTTACAAATTTTTGTGGACCCAACGAAACCAAACTTGCATGCTGCCATGCTGCGTGAGTATCCAGATTTCTGAACAGTGATATTTTATGTGCTTGGCTAGCTCGAGAAATATACACACAAAATTGAAGCGTATGGATTTCTAAAATTCATTAAAGACTAGATCTTGCATTGTATAACCTTTGGCATAATATTGAATATGCCATATTTATGCACTCTACATCAAGTTATTTTTTCATTACACATTTTTGTGACTAAAAACATATTGGTTAATTACATAAAATGCACCAATTGTTTATTGCCTTATCTCGTGAGAGAGAATTAATAAGAAGACGATCCACAAACCCAAATCAAGTTTGCAATCTCTTCGCAAAGTGAATGACGCATCGTATCTTGTTGAACTTGACCATTAAACAATCACATACTCATAATTTTTGCACCTAGAGCTTGCGAAATATTATAAAAGCATAATGTTGAGAGTATCATGAGACCAGTTCTACTCCAGAACTTGATTCATTTGTTATATTTTATTATCAGGTTTTTACGTTTGTCCAGAAAAATGGCCTCCCTCCATTTATGCTTATCCGTTGTTGTAGCCGTCATTTTCCTTGCAATTGGAAACGATGCCCGACCCCAACTTCCCAGCATCCCAAGGGAATTCCAAAACATTAATTTCGAACAGTACTTGAGGGTAAGTGGTACACATTTGTTTAAAATTTAATGATACTGCTTTTTTTACATTTCTACTTTGTCTATAGAATGAACGAGCTATGAAATTCCAACTGAAATGTGTAATTTACAACGGACCATGCGACACCATTGGGAAATTCATTAAACGTAATATTCCCATCTACCTCCGAACTCAGTGCAAGAACTGTGAAGAGGAACAAAAAAAGCTGGCCGGTAAATTCATCCTTTTCCTTCAAGAAAACTATCCAAAAGAATTTGACGACGCTATTGCAAAATATGGCAAAACTGACTACACTCCAGAAGAAATTGCCCAATTCGAATCTGAACTTGGAGTTAAAATCACTCGAGACAAGAATGCCCCAACAAAAGCCCCTGGAACTAAGCCGGACATTGATGGACTTGTTGGATTGGTAAAGGAAAGCATCAATGCAGCTCTTAACACTAAGGCCCCACTCATTCTGGGCAAAGTAGGGTCAGCCACCACTATTGTGCTTGCGAAAGCGACAGTTCCACCCCAACTAGCGCAGTACACCACTCCCACCACCACTGCTGCTGCAGGATCATCGACTATCGAAGTCTCCTCCTCTTCATTGGCAACAGTTGAGGATGAATCTGTAACCGCGGAGGGTGTGACTGAAGCTGCTAAAAATTAAGGAGTCGTATAATTTCTTTAAAATGTAATAAATATTGTACTTGTACTACTCAGCTAAATCTGTGATGTTATAATTATTCTTTGGATTGGAATAAATTAAATGACTAACTTCCTTTATTAAAGTATATCACGCCTTTTATCGTTGAAAATGATTATTATTGTCATGAAATTTCATTTTCCCATGAATATATGTAGTTGATTTGAACAAGGTTAATTTAGCAGCTTCTTTCTGGAAGTGGCCCTGAACTTTATATAATGGCTGTGGTTTGATACTGAGGATGTAAATTAAACCAGTTTTTATAACATTGCGAAATGATTTCTCACTACATTTGTATTTAAAATACATCAGAACATCCACAGTTTGCTTTTTGTACAACAAAGTTGGGAAATAATTAATTTGCTTTTGCTGGAGAAATGAAGGTGATTTATGAGTTTTGTGTAGTTTACAACACAACATTTTATGGTTTATAATAATTTCAGTTTTTGTCTGAGGTCGAGTGAATCCCAACAAAATTACGAAATTGCCAAATTCGAGGAAATTGCTTTAATGGTTAATTTTGTAGTGCACTTATTGGAGTTGTCGGATCATCAGATTAATATCATACACGTTTTCTATGTGTTTCGCAGTCATTTATGCACATTCAAGGTAGTCCGATATTAAATGTATGCGTTACGTTCCATTCATTCATATTAGGAATATTTTTAATAACATTGACATTTTAATGTATTATTTGCAAATATAAGAAGTTTCTTAGTATACAAGGTATGTAAAGAAGTAATGTGTAGATTGAGTTAACAACTTTGATTCTGAAAAAAATATTATGTAATCCGAATCAACTGGTGATACAAATGAACTGTTGATTTCATAATCATCCCGGTGTTTATATAAGTTACCGTGATGTGCAATGAATGCACTTATCTGCATTTGTCATGAATTATGCATTACTAAAAAACATGTTCAAGAAACTAAATTTCATTGAGTAGGAGTATCCAACGCTAAATTTTCCAACTCAAAGTTTCCATTTTTATGAAATAGCCTTACTTGGTATAGGAAAAAATAACGGAAATTCGTTTTTGCACGATCAAATTAATATTTGATTGATAAAACAAAGCAGTTTCATTATTAATCCTCTAATATTGCTAGATATCTTACATATAATCAACTGTACATTTATCTAGCTTGATGGACGAAAATGTCGGCAACTTTATTATCAACTACCCTAATGTGCATTCATTATTTTTTTTCGTCAATGAAACCCACAATACTGGGTCGACATTGAATTGGATATTCGAATTTGAATCTTTATTTTTATTATTTTTTAATGCAGACTTCTTCAATACGATGTTAATCTTGGGAAACCCTTGCCAAGATTGTCAATATTATTGTTGACGTCATAAAGGTTATCCTCAGAGGTCGACATTCATGAAGCATTATGAATAAAAGTTACAGAAAGTAAATATTTGTTTGTTTGGCGATAATCTCAGTACATATTTTTATGCATAGTAGGAACTTTCCAATTACACCTTACTTACATAAAATGATTTGTTTGTAGAATGACAAACGTGCTCCAATTTTAATCGCCAAAGCCGGGTTTTTCATAAGTTGCATCAGGGGTCAATACCTTTTCCATAATGACTACTAAACCATACCTTTTTCCTGTAAGCCTCTGTTTCAAGTTTACCTTTGGCATTAGCATTGTATAATCTGTAACCACATCGCTCAACACAACTTATAATTCACCCTTTGTGGCAATAGTTAAAAAAGCAAGTTAAAAAAGCAATTATTAGATTTACAAAAACTTTTAGCCTATACACATATCTAGCACATATCACTTTACATGCCGCCCTTATATTAACTGAACCAATTAACCCTATCCATCCATTTCCACTTCTCTCACGTATATGCTTTGGCTAAGACGATGTTATTCAACCAGTCGTAGCGTCATAGTGCGTAATCGAATGCAAATGTCAATGCTAAAAAACAACCTGGGTTTCCAAGTCAATAAAGTGAACCATGGAAATTACTACCTTACACCAAAGATTGTTTTCAGGATACAATTTATTGTTATGATAGCGATCATTAAAAAGCGACGTGTGGAAATGCCAGTCTAGATCGCACATTACGTCGCGTATAATAATGATAATAATAATAGGAGAATAATAATGAATGCTTCCGACTTGTATGTTTCATTATATATCCTTCCATTGGAAGGAGTAAACAGTGGTCAATCTTATCCATTATATCGATATCGTGGGCAAGTTTAAAGACACATCACAACACGATTTTACACGCATTTGTTCGCAGATTCCCACAAAGTAAAAAGCTCTTCCTAAGCATAAAATCATTATTAAAAGCAATCGCACATGGCTTTAGACACTGTGCCGCAATCGGAGGGAGGTGACACCCATCCGAAGGGAACATTCAGTTTCCTCGACCTTCTCAACGGGCCTACCCCCTTGTCCCCACAAAATATGGGATGGACCGAAGAAGCAGAACATAATTTATCACAGGACAATTTTGCGTTTCTTATTGGTCCACCAGCAGTCCCTGCAAGTCCAGCATATTCTGGTGTCACATCAAATGGAAGCCCTGTCAGAGAACATGGAGACAGAAGGGACAGCACATCGTTCAGCGACACTACAAACAGCTCCTCCATGTCCATGCCTGATCTTCATGTGTGGGGAATTGGTGATGGGGAAGATAAACAAGAGTGAGTTTATCTGTGCAAATGAAATATCTGTATTTGGCAGACTTT
>JAQFZJ010000541.1:0-23015 GCA_034695645.1 Folsomia fimetaria
TCAAACGAACAAATCCAAACAATGAAGGATTCGCTCTGGTTGTGGTTGTGTAGTGTAGATTGGATTGGGGATCAATCTCAATGATAAGATGTCGATTACTAAATTTAAATGTTTTACTAACAAATTTGGGTGTACCAAAGAAGGAGGTTGGTACGTGTTACTCCACGTCCAACGTCTGCGGTCTGCCTATCAATGTATAATTCATCAAAGAAGGTTTAACGTTAACCATTTTAGGACAACAATTAATTCTCCCTAGTGAAATATGCAGAACACAAATGTAGATAGTATTATTATTATCCACAATCATAAAAGAAAGGACAGAATGATATTTGAAAGTCTGCACTAAATCGATGAAATGTTAAAACAGTTCAAATAGTCCGGAAAGTTAACATTTGTCAAAACAAATTGTTATTCATCAATTTCATGTAGTTTTTTGTTGCATAAAGTTTTCTGTAAAAAAATAGGTTTATTTGCTTCCTGGGTTAACTGATTCAAATTAAGATTTTATAAACCTTTGATGATAAAGTAGCCAAGTAGACAAATAGTGCATTCTGCTTTCTTTCACAGCACGACAACAAAGGCGCATGTTTTCGACAATTTCATAAGTTCCATAATTATTAGCCGTTCTTTACTTTTGGCAATTCAAGTGGTGTAAGTACCCTGATCTACAAAGCTTAACAAACAGTCCTCGTTACTCCGCTTATCGGAAATTGCACTTGCCTAATGGACACTACTTAAACATCGGAATCTTGTAAGGTGTGTGTAGCCGTGGAATGGAAATTATAAAATTATAATCCCCGCATAACGTAAATTACGGCAATAAGTTCTGATATGTACATCATTCAATCCGTCTCGACAATATAAACTCTCAGCCCAGCCAAACCGGTCAGTTGGTCATACAGTCACCGTCATTACAAGCAATTACCCTTCACAGCATGCATTTATTTAAGCTTGTTAACACATTATTTTTTACCCGTGACAATAGGGCGAACAGTCGAAATTTGCATAATGAGCAACCTGTCTTTGGGATGAGACTAGAAAATCCCGTTTAGAAATAAATGTCGCTACCAGACTAAGCTGGGAAATTAAGTGATAACAAGTAATGCTCGTAATACTCGTAAATTGAGCAGGATTAAAAGCAACCATTATACCAGTCTCCAAACGAAACATGTGAACAACGGAACGAAGAATGGAGAAAATCTGCGTGTCTCCACAAGAGTAAAGGTTGTAATTTGTACTCGTGAATGGCGACCATCCTATTCAAGACACGCAAAGATTCATTTCATAAACCGTTTTTGTATATATCGTTTTAATTTCGATGAATGTTTTGAGGTTTGTAAATCAATAGTTTGCGACCATTTTTTACGACAATAATGTAAAATGCAAAAAAGACAATACCTACGTGGAATCAAATACTTATGGCTTCGTAATAATCCGGGACATAATTCTTCGTCCGATATTCTAGACAGTTTAGACAACATTTAAATCTGTCCACTTAATCATGGTTTAAATATTAAAGAAAGCGTTCAAACAAGGAATTCCTAAACTATAATAAATTCATATTTGACAATATCACTAGTTCAAGGTATTTAGACCTTAAAAATTTTGTAACACTTGCCTCATATTTACATGTGTTGAGCAGAATTGATGAAGGAGACAGGAACCTCAGACGTCTAAATTTGAGTCATGCAAAATAATGAAAGATAATGACAAAATAACACGGTAGTGCACCACTCGGAAAACCCTATTGTGATCCAAAACCAACAAAGCAGAACGTGGAGCGGATCCTTGTACATAATTACAAGTGTAGGATCACTGAAAAGAGACTTTGATATGAAAATGATTCCAACTCCAAAAATAATGATGCTACAATTCTGTGAAAGAATAAATACTGTGCATGGGTGCTAACAAGCTCCAATAATAATCTGACGTGAGATTACTTTTTGCTTAAATGTCGAGTACATTTTTTATAGATTTTTGTTCGCCATGTATTTACGAAGTGATTCAATTTACATTCAAGCGTGTCCAAGTTTCTTTTGATGTCAATGTCAGTCAATAAAGTGTCAATTCGAAATAATTAAGATTGCAAGGATAAATATAAATTAAACGTTCTTCCGGTCAGAGCATGATATATTGAGTCATATTTGGTAAATTTTTATCTCAACTGTATAACGCTGAATATACAGATATTCAATCCACTGCCATGATCAATGCGGACAAAATATCCCAGGAATATTAATCCGTCGAAGGTTACGTTACACGGTATATGCAATTTACGTAACATTTTTCTATTATGTACGCTTTTGGTGTGCACCTGGCTGATTACATAAAATTCCGTTGTCCGCTTGATCTAGAAAATGAGGAATGATCCTGCTTGAATGCAAACAATTCTTGACGACAGCCAATTATTATACCTGACACGTTGACAAACTACAAAATTAGCCACATTACATTCTTCACTCATTGACCATTATAATACATACATTTCTGCTATTAAATGCTTGTAAATAATAATGCCAATGGCTACTTTTTCACCAACACCATCCACACTACAGCCTGAGCAAAATGAATAACAATTCTAAATACTCTCATGTCAAGGAAAATTGGCATTGGCATTGGCATTGGATGATAATAATAATAATGCATAACTACACGTCTGAGATGAGTATGTGTGATCAAATTCCCGTATCAAAAAATAGCCAATTTTATATCTTACCTTACTTTACTTAATTTTATTCAAAATTAACGTTAAGGCCTTCGTAGCATAAATGAGTTGAGAAGGAATGTACGAGTCCGTTGGTTGATGCTGATTACTGCTTTACTAACAACGGAGCATAGCAGACCGGGAGTTGAAAAGTACGTATGAATTCAATTTGAAGCTCAAAATTTGAATGAGTAATTCCAACAGAAGGAGTTGTTGTTGAAATTTTCTATTGTCTTTTCAAGATGACGCATCCCTCCACCAGTTTTCACATACCCTCAACTCTTCTTAGAGCCATTTCAATTCATTAGGGAAGAGGAGACAAAGGGGGACGAGAGACATACATTGTCATATTTCACCTTATCTATGATTGCCAGATTACCCCTCCAATTGATTATGATTAGCATTGAACAAAAGTTGATGGTGCTCATTTTGGTGTTAGTGCTGATGAGATATGATATAAAAATTCATATCAAGAGTTCAACGGATTACAGGAGATGATGGAAAAAATCAGATCTTGATGTGAGTGAATGTTGTGATTCTGTTGTGCGGCAGAGTAGCAAATTCAGGCACCACCTGAGTTTAGCAGAATGAAATAGAAATTGAGTTCCTGGTTGCAAATGAACCTGAACGAGCAATTCTGTAATTGAATTTTAATTCACTTTGACTTTACCAGCTGCTCATTTGGCTTTACTCCTGTAAAAGGAGTTTTGCATTAGTTTTATTCTTTTGTTTTGGCGTGACTCTTCATTCCTTGGAATTGCAGGCGAATATAAAATGAACTTTGCCTGAGCACAACTACGTACAATTGTAAATAACTTACCGACCGATTTCATGACTTGGAACTTTCCTTCCATGTCTGACTCCTGTCCTCCGTGCTCTATTTAACGTAGAAGGAGTTTTCATTCATGAATGCCTTCTCATTTTGATTAATTTTTATTTTTACGGGACGACGGATGGAAAAGCGGTCACAAATATGGAATAAGGCAATTTGCCCATCACTCATTCATTTATTTGATACAAAAGGCAAAAGGCTGCGTTCTGTTCATGGGATGGTGGTGAACAGGATCGATTTACTGCAAATGCAAAACTGCACGCGAAATATGTTGTTGAATTATGAGTTTTGCCGACCTAAGATAATTTTTTTTAATCTGTAGGTTAATGAGGTGAAGATATGCGTAGTTTGTTGTTTCCAATTTCTATTTTATTGTCTTCTTATTTTATTGTCTTTCCATTTTGCGTCCAGAATTATTACTTTTATTTTATTCCCCCATCTGCATCTCCTTTTTGGAATAAACCATGCAAGTTGCAAACTTAATTCAATTGCAGGTTTTAGTTTTATGCTACAGTGTTGCGTGCAATTTTTACATTAATCCTTCCAATATACGAGGGACTCACAAGTAATCATGCCTGGACGTCATATTGTGAACAAAAATAAGTTGACCAAACCTAGCCAAACCACTCCTGTTATTTGTTATAATTATTTGCATCGGTTATCATGTGTACAACCCAGTTGTTAGGTTGCAGGGATTCTACTCTTGTTGCATGATATGATATCCATCGTAGGTATAGTTGCCGTTCCACATATTTAAAACGACAACAAATAAGTGCATTGCATAACGTGGAATATCTAGTTGATATCTGTAAGTAAGTGAGCATCAGGTCGGGTTTGTGTTGGAAGGTGGCTGCGGCTAAGACTGGTTGTTTCATTGACCTTTGCAAAGTCAGCTCTATATAATGTGTAGCTAAGTTGACTCGTTTCTCATGTATATAATATGTAAACTTTTTTGTTTTTTTCTTGCATAACATTAACTTCGTTTATGCTGTCTTAAAATTGCCTCAAACTAAATTTTACCCATGTGAATTTTTAGTTTGACTTTTGAGATGGGATGAAAGGAAGGACTTAGATAAATGGAAATGCACAAAGTGTTGTTACACGTTCAGGAGGCTTTGCTAAGAGTTGTATAAAAGTTTCAGATATTAGTGAGATGGGTCGCGTTTCTTGAAAAATACGAATTTATTTTTGAAAGATTTTTAAAATATAGGAATTATTATGACAATTTTCTTGCTTAAGAAACATGATTATCTCGTTTACATTACATTACAACAATCCGAATCTGCCTGAAACTTGACACGAACATGAACAACCACCATGAACATCCTGCTGTCCGTTATCGTTATCTGATATCTAAATAGTTTGGTTTTCATTCAAATGGAAAAAATTGGCAAGGTTTAACACATTCTTGCATTTTACATATTTATCAGTCTAAATAAGTCAAGTAGAATCAAATGACACAAATGCATGAGCCCAGTTGACTTGCCATGTGTGTGTCATTTTCATTGTGAAGACTCTGTCTACCTGCATACAAGTTACTCGTTCTATCCAATTGTTGAATTGGAGGCGAGATGAGATAACGCAATTCTTCTTGAATTCTTGCCTTTCTTTTAAAAAGGCACACGTTGCTTTTTCACGAATCTTGCACATGTGAAAAAAACCATTGAATTTAAATTCATTTGACACCACATCCCATTGCGGAGGCAGGCTAAGCCCGCAAACTTAACTTGCCCTGCTCATGCTCATGCAGATAGGTGAGTTAAGGTGAGGTCTTTCATGCGGATAAAGAAGTAATGAGACAGCAAATTCTGATTTGCAATGCCAGGAGGCCAGGACAATTTGGAGATTTGCATTTGCATTGAAATCCGGTCCGTGTCTTTATCTTCATTGAGTGAAAGAGTGAGATGAGATTCATCATGGCAATTTGCCTCCACAACAATCGCCACAAAATCAAGAAAAGTCCTCGTCAGTCGCAACCCACACCACACTTCAATTCACATCACTCACCTGCTGCTGGTTAATTCCATTACAATTCACACCTCAGATCAAGTTAGGTTGAAAAGGTGTTGGTCAGGTTGGGTTTGGGTTGGGGTGGAATCAGGCAAACTAAACAACTCAACTCACTCGTGCTCTATAATTGACGAAGGGCAGTCTTCAAAGAATTAAACCAAAGTGTATGAATAAGTCATTTTGATTTGAATTTATTTATTTGATTGAATAAAATTCATCCGCCATGCCATGCCCATGGTCAGTTGGACTGACGAAATTCACTTTGACTGCAAAAATGAGCTTTGCCATCTGCATGTCTATCCGTTCGTCAGTTGATGAGAAGGTTGAATTATCCATTGAATAAGAATGTGATCCATTTCATTTCATCTCCATTGTGATGCAATTTGGCAATGTAATTCCAACAATATGACAATTACTTGGTTTGAATATTGAATAACAATATGACCATAAATAAATCTCGCCTCAATTTGACATCCCTCTTGTATCCAACATAACAAGGCTCTTGTTATAAAGCGAGCAATAGCAGAACAGTTACATACGAGCAAAATAAAATTGATTCTAAAAATGGCAAACGCGTTTTGTGTTACAAATATGTCATGATTTTTTGCCAATTTTATTATTTGCTCTAGATGTAAAATGTTGATTTTTGTCGTGGACATGGCTCGCTATCTCACTAATTGTTGTATGAAGGGAGCACCATTTAAAGTCGCTGTATTAGTTTGTTTGAATTTATTTCATTCATGGCTTTGAATTTGAAGGATTAAAGTCAAGCCCAACAAAAGTAGGATTTGCTCTTGTTCGGAATAACGAAGCAAAGTAATTCAACATTAGCTCGTGTGGGTGTGAGACGACTGTCATGATTTTGACTAATTTTGAGTATGCGTGTGTGATTTGCGATTCAAAATCTCATCATACAAACTACGCCAACCTTTTTACAAGATCAACTCCACAATGCCACAATTCAAGTAAATCATGGGTTTGAAAGGAATGGTGAAATATTCTGTAAATAAATGCTCTTCCAAAAAAAATTACCATCAAGATCTATAGCATGATATGCACTGCTCCATTTAAATTTTAAAATGATCACTGACTTCCATTTTGCATTGTGCAATACGAAAACTAATGCATTATGAATTAAACCTTGATGTACATAGTATCAGTTGGTATTTAGCCGTGTAGGTGCAATTAGCCACCTTTTCACAACTTGCACTAACCCAACATTCACCATTCAACCGCTAATTTATCAAAGCTTTATTAAGCTTCGCTTCATTGGATTTGATCCTTATCCCGTTTCGTAACCATAAAGTGCTAATGATCTCAAGTTACATAATCGATTATCGATAGCGCCAGCTATCAATTCCATTTGATTCAGTTGATCATTTTAATCTCAAAGATAAACAAATGTAACGCCTAATTTGATTTGAAACAATGAAGGTAATAAATGCCGTTAGTTCAGTTGATTGAGCTTGTTGTTCAGGATCTATCTGAGACTGAGACCGATATGGAGTTGTGTGTGTGTGTGTGAAATTTATTTTTAAAAAGGCATTCTAACCTATACGTCCGTGTGTCATTTTGTATGAGCGGACTTAACTGATCAAGGCTAAAACACAGCGAGCATATCCCGTCAATTATTTGGTTACACAAAGACAATGCGCAAGGCAAGTCGATAAGTTGATTGATTGAAGATCGGCGAAGTTTGAAAACTATTAATTTTTTCATTTCGATACGAGACTTGCTGCACACTGAATATAAGTAGAAACACTGGCGTGACGGCGCGGCTTATCTTTTTTACTGAATTGATGACATTTCCGACCATGTTGCAAAGTTCCACGCACTTTTTAATGGGATGCAGTTTTGCAAGATTCAATTTCATTTATGGAGTCTACCCTTGGTATATTTTTAGTTATCCGTCTCATCAACTTCTTCCCTTCATCCAATTTGCTGATGAACGGGCGGATTACAATAGCTTAGATTCTCACTATACCATTACATCAATTACACTAGGCATTCGTGGAACACAATATACCACCACACGACGATCCTATAATAGTTCACTCACTCTTTGAAAGAATTCAATGCTATTCGAATTGATGTTGCTTCATCTAGTCTCCTCTGCTGTGTCATTTGTTTGTTAAGCAGGCAAGAAGGCAATAATCACAGGCAAGTTGTTATTAGAGCTTGACTTAAAATGTCACTCCTGACTTACCCACCAAACCCAAGCATTTAGATTTAACCCAGCCCAAATCTGTGTCTGAGCTGAGACGTGACTTTAGCCATAGTTTTGGTATTGGCTTTAAAAACTAATCCGCATTCATCCATCGCAGTCAAATCAAGTCAAGGTGGAGCAAGCACCAGAACATAGCAGAGCAATAAAGAGATTGACAGTGGTTTGATGAATTGTCATTTTCTTTGTCCTTATAAGTAAAAGTAAGCAAGTGTGGATATGGGACAGGATGACAGAGGAAATTTAACTTTGCCCATATGCAAAGTGAAACGTTCCATTGTTACTCCCCGAGACCTGCTTTCCTCTGTGGACACACTACTTAAAATAAAACTTAGGAGGAAAGGAAATCGCCCAACAAGCCCACCTCCACCGTCCCTTTGATTTGGAGAATCCTAAAAATTTGACTAACTTGGAGTTTTAGGCCAGATGGTCATCCTATCCCACCTTTCTTTCTTATTTAGCTGTAAAGACGATGCATTACATTGCACTGCCCCGCACAGCTCGATTATTATGTGGCATTGTTATTTGTTGGATGATGACTAGGGCTTCGACTTGGACTTGGTTGATGACCAGCAGTAATTCAAATCCAATGCCGTGTAATATTTATGTATGTGGGACTGGACTCTCTCTTTCCCTGGCTTGACTCTGACTTGGATTTTCGTTACTTGGTTGATTTGGTTGGCATAACTTATCCGGGCTGTAAAGCTTTTGGCACGTATTTTCATCCCTTCTTCTGTTCTTTGTTGAGAGACATATAGAGATATTTTGATGGATGGAATTCAATAGTGCTATGCGTGAGTGATGGTGGAGATGTATGTAGCTAGGCATATTTTAATTTGTAATTTGTTATTCAACCAAGTGGGGCTTTTGATGTTCGTCAAAGTAGAAAATTTGTATTTGATTAGTGTCATTGGGTAGTGTAGTGTGGTTTACTTGCTGAGAAAAGATGTGATTAAAAAACACACGCACAAGCCCACAGGATTTAGAGAGTGACTTGGGAAAAATCATATAAATTACAAAAGATTCCTTTTCCTCAGATTTCAAATAGCTTCTTTTTCCAAGGCAAGGTTTTTTAGGCTGTCGGATTCCCATTTTGATTCCCTTACTAAGTAAGTAAGGCCGATATATTCTATAATGTCTTGGCTAACGATGGAGCAGCAGCAGGTGACATCCAAATTGTAAAGTCAAGACGATTATTCAAAACTGAAATGGAATCCTTGTAATGTCCATGTTTCTAATTCTTGCGTCACGATATCTAATTGCTGGGGCATGTAGATGATTTGTCATTTAATCGCTTGTCTTTATAACTAAGGGTGTCACTGGTCACAAATATTGTAGCTGTTAAAAATGTGGTGAAAGCATATTAATAAATACATGTCCGATTGGTCAGCTCAATGCTAAAAAGTAGGTTGCAAAAATTGTACTTTGAATGAGGATGCATTTGCTTTTAATTTCCAATCATTGGAACCGTTAAAGTAATCCCATACATGCCATCCAGTTGTTATTTTGAAGCAGAATGATTTTCCAAACAGGGTTCGAGTGTAGTAATACCATCTCGAGAATTATTTGCATTTTCACTTTGCAATGCCTCATCATCCCACCAACACACATTTTGATTCCTTTTGTTTTGCAAAATAAACGGTTGACTCATCTCATCTCATCCTGGTTGGGTCAGTTGGTCTTTTGGTCCACCTCGCCAATTTAATCAATTGTGAATGCGTAAGTGAGAGCCTGCCTGCTGTGATCTGAGAGGAGAGGATGGTTTGCTTTGCTTGTGAAGTGAAGATAAACCAGGGCTTTCATTACAAAGTATTCAATTCAACACAACAATATGAACCGAGTATTTATTTATGTGGCATGGATTTCATTTCATGACTATGACAGATTCATAAATTATTATTGTATTACAACCATAAAATCGAATATTAATTTATCCTTGTATTATATTAATATTAATAATTCAATTTATTCATCTCGTGTTGCCTTTTGCTTATCGAAAATTTGATGCAAGACTGATAAGACGGATGAGTTCCATTTTACATTTGCTACAAGGCAGACTTGAATGAATGACAAGGTATCATGCGTTGCAAAATGATGCTAAATCATTTGACCACGTCTTTGTCTTGAGTATATGTCCATTAATTCATATTTTTCATTGCTCGCTAATGCTAAACAGCTCTTTTCTTTGTCACATGCTATAAAGTTGATCATTGTTTATTATCATTTCATTGCATTTCCTTAGCCTTTTATTTCTCTGTCCAAGTAGAGCTGGAAATAAATGAGGGCTTCTCTTTCTCAAAGGACATTACAATAGTACAAATAAGTGCATCACAAGAGCTATTTATAACGGCTGAATAAGCAAACTAAACTAAAACTGGGACAGTTGGTTGACGTCAAGTAAAAATAACCGGGCTGTAAAATATCACATGCATGTTTTTGAATTGTGGGTCTCCGTCTCACCGGGCTAATTGAACAATGGATGAGTTAGATGGATGAGTTTCAAGGATTGGTTGACCAAGTATTGTAATTTAATGTAATTTGTTTATGGTTTACAGGAACTAATTAGCCGAACATCCGACCACCTTTTTAAAGCATCGAAGGGACAAACATATTTCAAACAAGTATCCATCCTTCTCCCTTCGAATTGGGCTACTGCCAATTGTACCGGTGGCTCAGAACAGGAAGTGACGACCGCAACTTATCAAACTAGTGGATCATCTGACATTGCGCTAACGGGAGACCACCCTGTCTTCATTGATAAGCCTTGGACGCTACAATACGGTCCCTGTGGTACGCCTGGAAAGAAGATCTCTGTCCCGGTGTCCTTCCTATCGTCCTCCATAACGGATTTGGATGTTAAAGGTATTGAAAAACAAATTTTTACTTTTCCTTTGCCATCTTCAAGTGCTTTATTTGTTTTCCTTGCTGGCAGAATGTGCTTGCTTATTTCATCCAGATCATAATGATGCATACTCGCAAACAAGGAGAGTTGAAAAATTCAACCCAACTTCACACCATTCTACAAAACTACAATATTTTGATAGCTGGCTTAACACTTAAAGAAGGCAATGCGAGGCAAAGGCTACAGGATCAGAAGGGTCATGAAGGAGTGGAGCAGAAGCACGAATGGTCCTTGTCGGAAAATTGAATAAGCTTCTTCTTGGAAAATGAGTTGGTGTTGTTGGTTGAAGTGGATGAGATGAAATGCAGCTAAATATTCCTACTCATTACGTGGATGGTTGGTAATGAGAATAACTGAGCTGGCTGGCATGTGGATGTGGTGGTCTGAATTATAAACAGGCAGTTGCCTTACTCTGGGTGTTAACTACCCGGTCGTTCGTGTCATGTCAAAAAAAGAACATGTCAAACTCCTGTGTTTTCATTTAGTTTTTGGATCGTTTTCCTGACATTTAAATTTAAAGTTGAGTTCGTTGTTGGTGGTTTGGTTAGAAAAGCATGTTAGTTGATCTACTTCTCTCTGGGAGGGATTGAAAATGAAATTAAACAGGGCATTCACTTTACTTTACTCCCTCACAACTACAACAGTTCACTCAGGTGTCCAATTTCGTTTTGAGATTGAGATTCTCTAATCATCCGAATTGTCAGTTTTGACAGAAATGTTATGCATTTGATTTCCTTCCATACAAATGGATGGGAATACCTGGAAGGAAGGGTAGCAGTTTGCTGGTTGCAGAATAAAATGAATGACATGTTGAATTAACTCAAGTGGAGGACAGGGAGAAATTAGAATTTGAATGGTTTTGCCAAAGTGACAACAAAAAACTCAAATGTTTACGTGAAGACCAGTTGCTACTACTTGAACTTGAACTTTAAGATTTTACACCAAAGTAAAATTCACAAGAATTTAGAAACTCCAGTCAATTCTCTATTGCTTATTCAGCTATTGGTAGGAATATAGCGGAGTGTTACAAATTACAACCCATAACAATTAAGTATGTACCCGATTTATCTGTGCTGTAGACAATGTCCACTGAACATAATATAAAACACCAATAAATTACTCTCGCTTTAAACTCTCATTGACTTATGACACCATCTTAAAGTTTCTACGCAAATTAAATTACTCTTGCATTTCCACTTTCCATACCTATACTACATTGTACAAATGCAGTGGAGGAATTTGATGCTACCGAAACCAAAATGTTCAGTGTTGCATTGCAAGCACGGTCAAAGTCAGGGGATGACCTGAGCAGTGAGTGATATATGGACAAATGGTTTCAGGTGTTCCACGGTCTTCAGTCCGTCTGAAGTGATCATATTTACCCATAAAATATGAGGTATATGCTTCATTCCTTGGCATGAATGATACTCGTATTGAAAGTAAAAGATCATGCGGGGATTTTCATTCGCAGCAGGCGTTGAAAGGAAAGACTCCAACTTGTTTCTCCATTAAATCATGATTCCGCGTCGACATTTATCATTTTCTAACCAATCTTAAAAACCACCAATTTTACCACATGTGGGCTTGTGAGAAATTTTCTAAAAACTACCTTGCTCCAGAAGTACCAGAATAGTTCACTCATCAGAATCTAACTGGCATGCATAATATTCAACATTTGTGTAGCATATATAAACAACAAATCAACTCGCTGTTGCATACATATACGTATTTGTAGGAAGTAAAATAAGAGTTAAATGCAGAATAATATAAAAGTAATGCCGAGTATTCATCTACTCATTGCATGAATTAAACATGATATCTGACTCTGACATGATTATTTGGTTGAAATTGTTTATTTCTTGTTTTCCGATTGTGATTCACTCCATGTCCAGTTTATTTACGAACCCGACTACATCACCTCAGAAGTCAGATTTAAATGTACAAGTATTATGTATGTATGTGCGCGTAAAATTACAAACTACTTGTTATGCAAGAGCTAATTCGGCACGGTATTCATCAACACTAATGGTATTATTTCATCTGAAGTTTACAATGTAGATTTGAGATAAGTTTGCTTTATGGAGGGGAGTGCAGCTAATTCAAGTAAGTTGATTCAACTTCATCCAAAAAGTCACTTACCATTTTAATTACTTTGTGTTGGTCACTTGGGGGCCATTACTTGAGCAATAATTTAAGAAATAGAAAGACGGCTTTTCTTCTTGTGTGTGGCTGTTACGAGGTCAGTTAACCCCAATTAGATATTCTTGGGAGATCTATAACCACGCAGCCAATCCCTTTTACTGGAGAAAAATTAAATCAACCTTTACAGATATTATTAATACTTCTTGGCACTGGTTAGGAATTACAATTTGTTGAGATTAAATCAAAGGCTTGTGTTTGAGAGGAGGAATTGTATTATTTAGATTCAGTCGAAGCCAGTCGACTGTTTGGGTAACCAACATATTTAGTTAAAGCTAAAAAATCGTGATTGAGTTCAATTTTTGAGAGCAAGAACAAGTTTAAAGATTTTTCTTCATTCAT
Organism: Folsomia fimetaria; assembly: GCA_034695645.1. Taxonomy (NCBI): domain Eukaryota; kingdom Metazoa; phylum Arthropoda; class Collembola; order Entomobryomorpha; family Isotomidae; genus Folsomia; species Folsomia fimetaria. The sequence goes on from JAQFZJ010000541.1 coordinate 13,214, forward strand.
GAAATCTGGTTCTGATTCTGAAAATTGAGAATCAGTTTTAATTACTTTTAGTTTTTGACAACGTTAAAATTAATTATTCTGATGAGTGGGGGTGAAGATGAGCCCCCAGACATTCACGACAACTGAATTACTCCCTGTAAATGTGGAAGGTCAATATACATTCTTCCTTTCATATTATTTTGAAGTTCCTGCAAGGTTGGGCTTCTCAGAAAGATGTAGCAGACAACAAAGTTTAAGTGTCCATTAAATGGTATGGAGTGTGAAGAAGCACACGACTAAACTAGAAATCAAATCAACCTGACAAAGTTTTGCAAACCACTGTCATTAAAATTTAGATTCAAAGTTTTTAAAGAATCACTTGAGGCACTACAAGGTGAAACAAACCAATTGCATAGAATTTTGTTGTCGTTTTATAAAAGCGACTATTAAGTAGTAGTCTGTATAGCTCAAGGTGATTTTACTTATCCTTCATCTTTCAAACATCTTATTTCTAACTAGAATTGAATTGCATCCAGGAATTTATATCGAGCAGTAGAAAAATAAATGTGGTGTTTGACGTAATAAGCAGCATAATAACAAAGTAAGGGATGCGATGGATATTTTTTGGCAATTATATCAAATCAACCCTGGTGGCTGTGGCTGGCTGCATGGCCCGACCCTGCCTGGTTTAGCGTGGTCAACAACCTACTTTAAAACAAGATATGAATGATAAAATACAAATTGAATTTTGCGAATCCGCGGAGAACTGTGGCATGCATTGCATATTTTAAACTTACCCTTTCGTATTTTGACTAGATGTTTGGCCACTCCTATCATCAATCACTACGAGTCAGTCAAATCAAACCGTTGTCTAATTTTGTTCAAGCGTTGTCCAGTTGATTTTGACTTTGACTATATTATTCCAACTTGCCCACTGACTGAATTTCATTCTTGTACCGTACCATATATATCATATCATTGATTCCATCTCCATCTTAACTCCAAAAGCAAACTGGAGAGAAACAAAGTTTAAATTGTTATGTGATGCATCTTTTCTATTTTGACTTTTGACATGAAGCAAGGTGATCAAAAAGGGTTTCGCCCAGTCAAGGGATACATATGAGAAATCAAATCAAACTCATTTCCATCTCTTTGTTGTAAATATCTACAGGCAACAGGTATGGGATGGATTCGTTTGATATGATACGATTTCTTTTTCTTATAGAAACTCTAACTTTTCTTCCAGTGGTACTGTACTGCACTGCAGTCACACCCGAGCGACATGGCAGTTACAATTTAAAGTTAACAACTTTTTTGTCTTAAGATGGGTATAAGTGCTGATTGAAACTAGTTACACATCATCCAATGCACTCGTCAATTTAAAAGTCTCAAGTTTTATTTAACACAAGCATAAAGTTATTAAGGATAAGCATGATTTAAAGCCATTGCATTGCGATATTTACATATGCAGTGAAAAAAAACAAGTGAGAGTTGCTGCTCAGCATGTTCTGACCAAATTCAAATGGAATGATGACTTGACTGATGGATGGCATGCAAGCAAACTTTAACGCAAACACCAACATGGGTTCAAAAAATTGCAATCGGATTTACATTTAACTTACATCACCACATTATGTATGTTACATTAAGTCCATTCCTCCACATCCGCCTCCGCCCAATGCAATAATTTCATTTCCATGTCATTGTTGCTCATACCTTATCCAATTCGGACAACAGGTCGACATGATAATGGTTTTTCACTGTTCGGTCGTTAATTGTACCAAAAACTTGCCCTGCATAACCATTCCTTTCTAGTTTAAGTTTTAAGTTGAAACTCAAAACCAAGACTTGTTCGTCCACCTGTGCGCATTTCTTTTACAAATAGTGGGCAAATAGGGTGAATGCATGCATTATGCTAATATGTGTGGACAACTAAAGCCGTGCAATTCGACCTTATACAGGTACACTAGCCAATGTGAAACACAGAAGTGGAAGTTTTCAGACATTTGTACTCGCAATAATAATAAAAATGTTAAACGGTGAGACTAAGCAGATGCATGGTTCGATTTTTGAGTGAAGACATTTCATTCGAGGGCGGGTATTCATGAGAAGAAATGGTTGATGGACATGTTTCATTGCTTCATTTGGTAATAATCGTAGATCAAACAGAGCTAAGAACTTTTAGGACAACTCAAATTCACATCACTGTGTTAAAGTTGTGTCGATGTCGATGGGCTGGTCTTGATTTCCTGTTGAAATGTGTATGTGTTTCTTCCTTCATTGGGATTACACACTGAATGCTTATGACGAGATGAAAGAGTCAGATTGATATTCGTTTAGTCCGGTTAGTACTTATCAAAATTGGATCACTGACTAAGGCAAAATTATTACAAATCACGGCCCCTGTTGATTCAGTATAACTCCCGGGAAGCCCATCTCCATCCAAGATCCAACTGGTCAACGTTAGTTATGCATTATTATAACATAAATAAATAACATGTACAGAAACATACATGCAACTGCCAACTGCCCTGTTTCATGTCCGTGTCGAATAATTCATAACTTTTAACTTCGCCCCCTAGCTGCCCTGCCCTTGTCATGTTGCCTTGTCATGTTGTTCTTTCATGGGGCTTGTTGACTTCTGACTTATCCTTTTTTCTGCATTACATTGCTGCAAGCAAAAACACAGATGAACAAATAAATTATCGATATGGACAGGGTTGGAGCTGGAGACCTACAAGGAAACGTCTTCTTCTTTAGTCTCGGCTTCATATTTATTCTAATTGCTTGAATCATCAAGTGTCGAATTTTGTTCAGGGATTTGAGATGGAAGACAACGCTTACGCTGTGATAGTGCCAGAAGAAATGCTCAGATTTAATTGTTTGTTCAAATGATGTCTAGTTCGTTTTAATACATTTTAATATATATCTGGCAAAAATCGAATCATTCACTGCATGTGATAAATTAATCAACTGGCTGTTAAGACCTTAGCGGGAGGGAATCCAGACAGCCAGTGATTGGAAACGCTCCAAAGGATTTCACATACTGATGTATAGTTCAGCTTCCATTTTAAAACTTGATGATTAGCGTTATGGCTCCCAGGAGCCGATGTGATGTAGCTTTTTACTACTGGTGTTTTAATACTGGAAAGTAACAAACATTACACAGCAAAATGTCAATATTTGATTGTATGAAATTGAAATGCGTCGTTATCATGACTTTTTGCGAACAGCAACCGATTTTCTCGAGATTATTTTAATAACCATTGACCGTTTTGAATCAGGTACATGCAACATCTTTGTAAATTATCGAGGCGACTTGTATGAAAAATTCTTGCAATTATGATTAACCAGATTCAGATTCGAGTTTGCTGATCTGCTTAAATTAGTAGCGTACAGATATACCTCCTACTGCATCGAAGAGGGTAGAGTTGGTTGTCAAACCCGATCTTATTCTGATAGAACTAGATTAAACCATTGTCATATTGTCACTCACGCGCGTCTCTGTTCAGTGTTCATGCACCAGACAGTGATCTAATCCAGGTTGGAAGGAAAGGTCATTGAATTTGAATCTTTGCTGAGCCCGACTGGATTTGTGTCCATGCTTCTAAATCCCATATGCGTATCTTGAGCTTGACCGTATAAAGTCTTCAAGGAGAAAAATTTGATGGCAGTTGAACTCTGCGTGATATTGTTCTCGCGTTGCATCGCATGCAGAGACTCTTCTGGCTTCTTGACATCTGTCTCTTCGAATTCATGCAACGTGCCTACTACTGGTTTCTCTGTTCTTTTTTCCATTTTACACGGGTGTTAAGGGGTCATGAGTAGTGTAGGGGTAGATGCATGCAAATGACAAAAAGCGGCGTAACTAATTCTACCATTTAACTCATTTTTTCACACATGAGCGGAATTCATAATCATCATCTTTCTTATTTCGTTTGTACTCACTCGCCACATTCAACAAGAAGCAAGCTCAACTTCAATTCATCATCCACGTACAAGTACGACCATCACTTTTATCCTTTCCTATAATTCAATTACAGTTTTGTGATGGCTGAATGGTTGAATATTTGGTTTTATTTGTTTGTGTGAAACTGATGATGGGTTGGATGAGCAGTTGAATGGACGGACGGATGAATGAATGAGTGAATGAATGGAGTTGAAGCAAGATATGCAGGCTGAATTCATAAAAATCTGCAAAATTGGTTAAACTGGTAATCCTCTTGCCCAAATGGGAATGGCAATGGTTTGCATTCATTATGGAACCACTCTAATCCATTGAAAAACTACAGAAGCAAAATAATGCACGCTTTATCAATTTAACCGAACATCTCGTTAAGAACACGTGGATGGGTTGGGAACTCGAGATTATTTAGTCAGTCAGTAAAATAAGCTGGACACGAAGTTGATCATCTTGACTGTAAATTGAGGTTTTACTCTAACTTTACTGCGTGGTTGTTGCTGCATCTACTCATGAACTTGTCTCACCTCGTTTTCTTTTGGTATATAGTAGCAGCTAGATACATTGCTACTCGTTAGTTCAATCTTTAAATTTCTGAAAGAAAAGGCACATATAGTCCAAAAACATAAAGGATCAGATACGATGCACATGCAAGTACCGAATCACGAACTTCTTGTTAAGAGAAACTTTACGAATCGTGAAACAAAGAGAGAGAAAAAAAAGTTGACGGGCAAATGCTTACTAAAGACAACAAATGAAGTCCAATAGTTGAGGGGTTGATCACGATTTTTACTTTACGGGAGCTAGAACTGGATCTCAGTCTGGAGCTGGAAGTTATTAAAAAGAGTATTAAATCACCAGTTTATCACATTTAATTCCCAAAATTATACACAGTTGAAGCACAACCTATGTTACCTGGGTTGAACAGTTTCCATTTTGTTAAACTTCTGAGTACATATTGAAGAATAAAAAATTAATGCATTGCTAATTTGGGATTAGTTTAATAATGGTGGCCCGAGCCACAATTAAAACTAAACGTTAAACTAGGAAAGAAACTGAAATCAAAAGGATTTATTAATCAGAGATTTTCACATTAGCTGAGCATGGTATTCTAACCACAAGTATTTGATACGAGTTACCAATATAAACAAATCAATAAGCGGATGATATGTGCCACTTGTTGCATGTTTGTTTAGAAGATATACATGATGTGTACCAGATTCTATTCCGATACTCTTCCAAATACAAGTAGTAAACTTTCCAATTTCAAACTGATTTTAATGATGCTTAGTTTTCATTGTGTGCATATATTTAGAAGGCATCCTATCCTAATTTTATGATGGTTATAAAATCAGATTGAGATCACCAAAGTCCACCCCTTGGTCATTTCCAATGTGGTTCTTCTGGCATACTTTTAATGATTAAATTTATCTTTGTTTGAAATTGGTAAAGACAAGGCAATGTGGGGCGAAGGCGAAGTTACATAAAGAACTATAGGCATTTATTTTTCTCCATCCAAGTAACATGTTTTTTTCTTCCAAGACCTCGTTGACTCAGGAGAGTAATAAAACTGAAGACAAAACAAGAGCCAGAAATGTTAACGTCCCTCTCAAATCCCTGATTAAGATTACATGTTTTGTTGTCGCATTGTTCTGCGTAGTAATGATCCTACTTCACCATTCTTCTCCAAGGAACACAATAACTCCTTTTTTAGAAAATGTGTGTGCACACATGGTTCAGAATCCAGAGTTTTATTTTCAATTCTTTTCCTTTAATAGTAAGCAAAGTCGAGTCAGTCAGTCAGGGCTCTAATGAAGCTTGCAGGGTGCCACGCGTCCCCCGGCTGCGATATGCTTCTGGTTCGAAAAAATTTCAAGTTTTCCTTTCCCGAATCAACACTACAGATCAGGAATAGGAGGGAATGGACTATGTTGATGCCTGAGTAGGCGCAATCTAGCTAGTTTCTCTACCCGAGTACATGTAGCCAAGAATAACAACAAGAGAATAAAATGTGAATTGTTTAATTCCTTATATTTGTAGTATACCACGACTTCTTATCTAGTATTAAACTAAACTGACTTGATATTACTGAAACTCCACCGTTCGTCCGTTATCTGGACAAGGTCCAGCAACGCCTCTCGCCATCCATGAATGTATCCTCCTCTCTAGCCCAGCGTCTGGTTGGGTTGGATTTGGACTTGGAGTGACTCGACGAAGGGGTACTTGACAGAAACATCTATCACGGCCCATGCCATAAGGGTCCATCCCTTCATTTCATCCTTTCTCTTCCATTTCTCTGCAACTGAAAGATATCGGAGTATTCCTCCGTCCATTCCAAGATTCATTTCCATCCAGTCACTGCCTCTATTATCTGAACCATCAGACACAAATACAACCAAGAAACTAAAACCTTAAGCCAAGTCAGTCTCATCTTCAGTACCCACTCCACCCCTTCTCTACTCCGTGTTAAAAACCCGAAGGCGGAATAAAAGGTTGTTCGCTTTATCATCATTAGAATGTTTCTTGCGTAGCATTTAGTCATACCGTCCTATCAACGAGTGTACACTTTGTGTCTGTCTGCCTGCTACTTTTTCTCTGGTCAGGAAGAGGCAGATCAGACCGGGTTTGACTTTGACTTTGATGATGAGAATGTTGATGACTTGCCCCAGGTATTTATTTCTCTGTTGTCCGTGTTATACTGTTAGACATGCTGTACAATAATCTTCACTCAATACTGTGAAGAAGAGAGAAAATAATGCTCAGCTCAGCTACGGGATTGAAGGGGTGGGGCTGAACGGACGGTTACGTTATGGAGTTGGTTGGCGTAAGGTGCGCACTTAAAGATGAACAGCTAGGGGTACATAGATGCGTAAAAAAGGGTCGTTAGTGCAGAGCTTCATCTTCATCCATGCACTGACCCGATCAAAATGAATCGTCGGTAATGATATGTTACATGAGTTTGGGTTGGATTTTAACTGGAAATTGGAGATTTGCTGGTACTTACCATTATCAAGCAGGAGTAGGAGCATTGCAGTATTGCAATATTCGACTGATTACTGTTCCTTCTTTGGTCCAACGCTCCCTCCATTTTTGTACATTGTAATTAAATACCCATAATAACTCCTCATCATTGATCTATTATTGGTAGTTGTTATTACTGCTCGGATAATTGTAGTATAGAAAACGGAAGAGGAATGATGAGACGCAAGTCAAGAGTAATGTAAAATTATTTCTGGACGGAGTCGGAGCGAAATAAATCAAAGTCTTGAATCTTCGAGGTAGTACCATTCCGCCAACGCTTGTTAAAAATGACGTTTCCTTGTGTCTATACAAACAAACAAACTGGACAGCAGATTTATTTCAATTCATCAATTCCTGATTCGAACCAAATTGGTAGTGTTAGCCGCAACCGCTGACCGACCGACCACCGCTAACTAAGCAACTGACACCAGCTTATGTACTACTCTTGCAGCAATCATTAAAAATTTGGTCACCAGTTCGGAATGCCTTGATTGTTTATGCAAATCACAACGCTGTAGTGACACCAGGTTGATGGATGTCTTCCTAGAAGTATATTTTTGAAAATACAAGTCAATTATTGTTGTGCACGTATATTGTCCAACGATGGGGGGGGAGGGGACCTGCATAAAAAGAGTCATTTTCAATTAGAGTCTCTGAACTTGTGGAATTCGCCTGAACAATTTTTTTTGTGTGTTGAAAAATAGAGATAATAGCAATAAAAATTTTCTAGATCTATGTAAGCCCATGTTTTGATCTTGATCGATAAAATGAGTGGGTAGACATCGAGCAGATGGGATGTATTTCGTTCCTTGATATTCAGAACGGTAGAATTGGATTTGGATGGCAGTTCAAATTCAAAGCAGTCAGTCAGTGATGATTTTATTTTTCTGGAGGCTTAAAAACCAGTCCCAATTTTGATGACTGGTATGGCAAAGTATTAAAAAATCAAGTTTTGCGTTGCTTGCTTTCTTGCTGTGCGATTGTCGAACTCGACAACAATCGGTCGTCTTCTGAAATGTGGTAACACTCTCTGCAATTCTTGGTTTAATATTATTTCAGATATTGTTTCTAGCCTAAACCTTTCTGTTTCTGCCTGCCAATCCAACTATGTAACATTATAAGAACTAGGCTTTGTCTTGTTCATGTGTTTCATTTCATCCATATATTTTATGAAAATGCATTAAAAGTGTAGTAAACAATTCAACCACACGACGCTTTTTCAAACTTGTTCTGGTTTCTACCGACTTTCCTCTTTGTCAATATCTAGTATCCAGCCCGGTCTGCTCTTCTAAATGCACTTTGGCCATGTTTCATCGTACAAGTTTCAACGTTAACTTGCAGCAATCTAATATGGTAAAGTGGACGATTTACTGCAAGATATAAACATTTAGTTCAGTTGCATTGCATGAGTGCAACTACTTTAGTCCGAGAAGGAGGAATTGAACTCCTTAAACCAGTTATTTTATTTTATGCGGCTTTTCATTGTATTCTGTGTGACTGACTGGATGGACATTTGGAATTAAAATTAAGTTTGCTCCAGAATTCACCTCTGGACATGAAATCACATCATCAGGGTCCATGAATTTTAATAAAATACATGTACATGGACATCTAACTAAGCAAAGTTCCCTCCCATTGTGAGGTTTCAATTTTAAAATCCATCATGAAATTAGGAACGTGGATTAAATAAAATTCAAGCATTAAAGGCAAAGCTGTGTCCAAAAAGCAGTCAGATCTGTAAAAGGGAGTTGCCCATAATACTTTCGCCTTCACCCGTTCTTGTATTTAATTGCTGGTTAGTTGCACTAGCTTGGACTTGGCCTGAATGGCAGATATACATATACATGAAGAAAAATAAACCTGGTTTGAGCTTGGTTTGGTCAAGTTAATCGGGTGCATTCTAGTCGACAGCTTGAATCACGTAGTTAACAAATAAGTAATATTTCTTCCAACGACAGAACTGGATTGAAATGAGCTGGAACAAGTAACAATCCAAACCAAATTGTTAACGAAGTTTACTTTACTGCATGCGGAGGAAAGGCTCTTCAGGTTCATTGTTCGTTATAAATCTGAGCCAAATTTTTGTAATGCATTATGTATTCAGATCAGATTTTTCTTGCTTGGATGGCTTAGCTTGACGTTGGCATCTTGGCCCTGCCTTGTCTTGCCAGGCCGGGCTGGATGCTTGTGGTGGTACGTGGGGTTAGTTGTCAGATCAAGAATTGTTTAGACTGACTTTTAAGTTTTAGATGGTGGTTGGAAGCTCTGACGAAGTTTTTTTTAAGTGGTTCAGCATTTTGATGTGTCTCACTCACTCAGTTGGCAATTACAGGGATGTTTCAGCTAATCTAAATATTTTCTTCGAACAAAGAATAGTAAATAGTATAGTGACCTTTGGGCAGTGTATTCTGCCCTCTCTGGAATGCTATGATCAGGGTCCTACAATTGGACGATGATTACAATTTTGCAGGCTTCTACTATTTTATTTCAAAATAACTACGCATTAACCTTTGTGCAAATATAATCCAAGCGACACAAACACAATGCATATCATGAAGTGCGATAAAACCCAGTTCAGTGGTCACTAATCTTTTGTCATAAAACACTCAGCATTGGTTTTAACTATCTTATTTTTGCATTGTGACTAATCCAACATCGCAAGCAAACCGAACACTGATATGATCTCAAGGGAAACACGGTCATTAAAGTCTTGAGACTTGGAAAAACTTTTTGCATTTAATGACCACGCCAAAAAACGGATACAAAATTGGCCAAATTGAAGGGTTACTGAGTGAGATAAAGATAAACCACGGATAGTCGTGGAGTTTGCATTCACTCATG